>JAQZBX010012243.1:0-41496 GCA_029593785.1 Cabassous unicinctus | reverse complement strand
CGAGGCAATCGCTGTCAACACCTCCTACCAAATTTCTACAGACTCCAATCCCGCCTCTTGTAATTGGAACCAAACAAAAATAGGACTAACCATCCAGTCTGTCTCCCAAAAAGGGGTCTGTATTACTAAAATTAAAGGCCCTGTTATCCCCTCTATGCAAGCTCTCTGTACTATCATCCATTCCCCTGCTCCGACCACACTGAATCATGCCTTAATTGGATCCTCCTAGTCCTGTTGATCTCTCCCTTAACATACCTCACACTCATTCTTCCATTATTTACATCATCCACCCACAGAGTAACTTTTCCAATGAACTGACTAGAAGACAAATGCCACTGATAGAGGCAAGGAAGTTGAAGTGAAGAACTAGTTTGATTGAAAGATAGGTAATAAATTTGGTTTTTGATGTGTTGGATTTGTGGTAATAGTTGAATATTCCAGCAGAAAAGCAAAGTTGAATTTACGTTTTCAACATGACTAGAAGGGACTTTCTGTAACAAACAATATGATATTGAAGAGTCTAACCAAAATCAGGTAATAGGTTAAAAAAAAAAGTGTGTATGTGTTTTTAACATACTCTGTTTCTCTCTTCATTTCTCTTTTGATGTATAATTACTATTTGGGGAACTGAGTATATTTGTTTAGTTTGTATTTTCTTAAATTGCTATATGGGGAACAATAAATGGAATTGTCACAAAAATGTTATATAAGTGCTTGTTAAATTGAAATAAAAATAAAGATATGAGTGGAAAATGGAAAATGCTGGTAAATGTTTTAGGTTTTTGTTTGTTTTTTAGGAGGTACTGGGGATTAAACCCGGGACCTTGTACATGTGAAGCACACACTCAACCACTGAGTTATATCTGCTCCATTATTTTAGGTTTTTTGAGGAATGATTTGAAAAACATATCTATGATATAATTGGATTCTATGAAAGGATTTATGACCAACATAAATGATACTAAGAGCATTCTAGGACAATATTTTAGCAATTTGGAAGGAACACATCCTCAAAGGGAAAACTATCATCCCATCCATCCATAATAATTAGAGGAAAAGTTCACTAGAAACTGGACTTGCAGTGTTCAGTCTCTAGGGCTAATTTTGCCTTAATTTCTTCATAAAAGAAGAGTCCTGAAGATGCCTGCCTGCCTCAATTACTGGAGCACCCTTCAGTCTCCTTTTGGGTTCTCTCCCCTTACTTTTATCTCCTTCCTCTTGCCTCTTTTTGATAGCAACTATAAAGTAGTGGTTATGAAATAATGATGAAACTTTTATTTGAAGCAGGGATGATTATGTGATTTGGGAGGAGAGGGGGGAAGGACTAAATAAAAGGAGGTCACTCTACACCATTCAGAAAGAGACCATTAATAAAAAATCAACATCTTGATTTTGTTAAGAAGCAAGCTGAAGCCCAAAGCAGGCAGGGAATAAGGTGATAATAAGAGAAAATGTGTTTCACAGACAAAGGAGTAGACAGCAGGGAAGAGGGGTTCAGGGAAAGAGGCGAGCATTAGGAGGAATGTGCAGAGAGGATGTGCTAATCCCTCTGAATCAGACTGGCAGAAGCACCAACGCTTTGAACTCCTTGGCCTGGTCTCAAAGTGGGTTGTGAGGAATGAAAATAAAAGTTCACCCTGAGTTCCCCTCGCCAGAGCAGGGAAAATTGCTTTGAGACCAGGACTAGATAGTAATGGTAAAAAGCAAAACTGAGTAAAAGGAAAAAAAAAAGACAAAAACGCATCAGGTCACCGGGAGTTTGCCTATCAGAAAGTGAGATAAAACCCACTGCTGAGTTTTTCAGAGTAGGGCCTACCCTGTACTGCTGTGCCAGCCACTTCTAACAAGCGCTTAGCTGGCTATCAGCTGAAGATTATGCCTCAACTGCTATGAGAATATTCATTCTCTTGACAAACAGTAAATGAGCTCTCACTGTGTCAGCCAGAAGTATTGCTCTTAATGCTGGAAGGCGCTATATGTACCCATGTGTCCTTGTACTAACAATTTCGTGAAGCCAGGGGGGCCCATTGGAAAGTGAATATTGGGAAATCACTATTGACCCTGGAAGGGCACAGATGCAGAGAAAATGGGGTAAGATTTAGGAAAAGGCAAAGGGGAACTGGAAAGAAATGTTTACATTCCTTAAGAGGAAAGACACAAGTGACTGCCAGGCTTTCTCCTCCAGGGCTAACATTTCTCATGCATATAATAGAACAGGGAACAAGATGATGTCAAATGGCAAATATAGTATGGTTCTGGGAGTTATCTGGAGATCATGCCATGGAGTAAGGACAACATGGGGATCTATTAATGTGGAAATCTGTAAACAGCTGCAGGTGCTATAAATTATAAATGCTTTTTCTGTATATATTGATCAGCCATTGAGAATTTTTTAGAAAAATGCTGAAGATGCCAAAGCCTTCCCTCCAGATTCTAAGCCGGAGGCACCCCTAGGTTTTTTTTTTTTGATAGCAGAGTATTTTATGAAAGTAGATCCTGTGTTGTAAAAATTGTGAGATTGTTAAATCTGGAAATGCGGATTTGGGGCTTCTCTTGAAAGACTGGAAGATTTGGCGGCATTGGGCCAACAGAAATCAGTTAGAGGGAAGGGGCAGCTTCCCTTTTAGATGGGGCACCTGCTCTCTAGTTTGACAGTGTCCACCACTCACATTAGGATGACATTTAACCTGTCCTCCAAACTAGGGCACTGTTGAGAGTAAAAGGGTGTTTCTGGATCACAGTCTTTTAAATGAGGATTGTCCTGGCCAGTCGGGATATATGGTTACCCTAATTCACGTTGCTTACACTGGATTTGCTTGCTCACTGCTGTTGGGGTTATGTGGTTATAAGGGATTTCATGAAGAAGGGAGAGAAAACGTGTAAAACGAAGAAGAGACATGAAGGTTAAAAGGAAAGCCAAGAAATGAAAAAGAATATTAAAATGAATGCCAATTACACCAAATCTTTAGGTTAAGGCAGAGCCTTGCTGGTGGCTGGCTCAGCATATAAGTTTGACCTTCCTGGCTCCCTGCCCTACACAGCACTGTCAATTTTAATAAGCATTAATCCTGTAGCTATAAGTGAGACTAATCAAACTGTAGAGAGCAGCTTGCTCCTAATCGGGAAGGCACAGGACAATCATTTAACTCTGTGGTTTCCCAGTTGGTTTCCAAACTGCCTCTGCCGGAAAAAAAGCAAACAAAAACAAACAATACAATACAATACAATACAATACAATAGTGGCTTATACTATCTATCCTGGACTCTCTGATGGTCTTTGAAATTTTCTTAAAATGCTTTAATTACACATTAGTTGGTTTTAAAAAGTGTTTTTAGAATCCTTTCCCTTTACTTTATTCCCAGGGAATAAGAAAACATCCCTCCCCCAAGCCATATAGGAAATCTTAGACTCCTATTGATTACACAAGAGTCCACTTGAACTGATCACAGCCACCAAACCTTTTCAACACCATCCAGGGCATGGTTACAATCCAAACTGGGGGGCTACAGGGGAAGGGCTTTAGGGAACCTGAAATGTAAACCCACATTGAGCACCTACATGTGCCAACGTGGTAGTGGGCTGCACATGCCAGTACCAGCTATTCCTCATTGGAAGAGCAGACCTGGCTGGGCTGTTGCAAGGCTCCTAAAGGACCCTGCTACTCAGGGCCAAATGGCTCACTATTCTGTCCTTGCTTTCCTTAGCCTCTTCAGCCCAAGATTTCCTGAGTCACAGTCTGTACAAAGCTATTTAGTACACAATTACTAATTAACAGGTGAGTTTTAGTCAGCTAGAGCTACAGTCTAAATTAGGAAATGACTACTCAATCTTCTGAGGCTACTTCACCTTTCTGAAGGTCATGGGAGGCCCTAACACAGGCTATCCAATCTTCCTGAAACTCAGTTCTTAACATAAGGATACTTATACCTACACTTCACAGTGAGGCGCTAAGGGTCAATGAGATCTGTATGGGAAGCATTTATTAAGATGCTTGGCATATTAAATATGCTCCATAGAATGTGGTTATTATTTTTATCATGTGCTACCATGGCCTTAAGGCCTCTAATTATATAATTTAAAGACACATATAAAGGGATCTCCATAATATGTAATGCTGAATAATAGCTACTTTTTGGATTCTGTCTTTGGCAAGAGTACTCAAAACAATGACTACAGATGGAATAAATATAGAAAAATATTTTTTTTCCCAATGAGAAATCTCTAGAACATTTCTGGTACCATGGAAATTTAATATTTTGTTTAATAGACTCACTACCATTTACAGAAAGCAATACACAGTGAATTTTTTAAATTAAAAATGTTTATTGGCAAGTGCCTTTAATAGATCTACATTAAAGGAAAGAAACATTTTTTTTCAAATGTGCTAATAAGAAAAAGACCCAGGAAACTGAACAATGTTGGGCAGAAGTTCAGTATTTGAGGCATAAATAAAACTTCTAAGTTTTTTTTGTTGTTGTTTTATTTAGAGAAGTTGTGAGTTTACAAAACAATCATGCAAAAAAATACAGGATTCGCATATCCACCTTACCACTAACACCTTGCATTGCTATGGAACATTTGTTACTATTTTATATGGATTCTGGGCTATTTATTGATACTCCTTCAAGTCAGTGGGTTTGACAATGAACAGAAACATGAACATATGAACATGTTCAATCCAATTACACTTCAAAACAATCAGACCCTTGAGAACAGAAACTCCTTTCCGTATGTGATACCCCTAGCCATTCTTAGAGAAGTTATAGGAATTTCCATGAGTTCAAAACTTATGACTACCACAAATAATAGAAAACCATACAGAAGGGCTCCCAACACATAAAAACACAGTAACCATTAATAATTTAAAACATCCAGAAATGCCCACTAAAATAATGAACAGTATAATATTCTATATTATACTGTTATATATTATATTATAATATATATTATATTATAATATTAACAATGAACAAATAGCACAAGAATATAAAACAAATATATTTCTGCCCTCCCTACAAAAAAAAAAGTATCTCTTTTTGGTTTTGTTGCTGTTTTTACAAAAACTATGAGTATGTAAGTTCATGTATATGCATTCCTTATAGAAAACTATAGAAAAATCACACAAAAAAATAAAAATCACCTGTCACATCATCAACACAAATGCCACTCCTGTATCAAGAGCAGAAAAACTCATAGACTCAGAGACGGCCTGGGAAGACCTTCCCAGCCTCAGGATCTGCTGAAGCCAATTCACCAACCACTTCAAAATCCACAGGCCAAACCTCCTTTTAGTCTCTCAGTCCTTCTGCTGTTGCCTGACTCTTGGCACTGCAGCATTTTTCATCAGGTCAACAGGGATCAATAAACAAGGAGGGCAAGTGTGGGTTATGACTCTAATCAAATTTTTTATTTTTTAAAATTTAGAGTTAGATGGAATCTTAGAAGTTCACTTAGTCCTATCCACTATCCACTATCCCTGTCCCCATTTATTCAGGAGGAAATAAGAATGGAGAGGTTAAATGATTTGCCTGGACTCCACAGTGAGCAGGACTGATACTCGATCCTCTAATTGCCAGGCCAGAGCTCAGCAAACACACTGAAAAAGAATCTCCACAAGTGATGGGGCTACATTTCTTACAAGGCTGTACTCCTAATGAGGCTGAGGGACAGACCAAACTTTGAGCTCCTAATAGGGACACTGTACCAGCTCTAGGAAAACAAGTCGCAAATAAAACATGTGGCCAAATGAAAGAGTGTGGCCTGGGCCAATGAATCACAGGAACAATGTGTGAGTCCCATATTCCAGAGAGATGTGACCTGTTAAGTCACAAGAGCCATTTCTGTTTCATTACCCTACCAGGGCAGCTTGGAAAAGAGAAATGTCCAAAAGAGTCCCCTGAGAGTATAAGGATCAAAATAAAGAAAACTCTTGACTCAGCCTGATTCCTTCTCCAGTCAACAGCCTGTTTCCACAGAGTCCTCTCCCTTCAACCCCAATCCCACCCAGTAGACCCTTGGATCTCATCACCCCTACTTTGAGGCTGTTCCCTTGCATCTAAATCTTTGTCCTTAATGACCTAGTAAGTCCCTATTGACTAAAAGAGTTTGCCTAGAAATATTAAAGTTCACTTCTCCCTAATCAATCCAGGTCATTGAAGTCTTTAGAAGAAATCTCTTCAGCCTCACAAAGGCAGAGTTTGGTACAGGCATTCCTTATTTGGGCAGACCTTATTCCCAAATATAAATGATTAAAGCTAACACCATTTCTTCTCTTCTTCCCACATTACAACAGTGTTACAGGCTCAGTGTTAAGAGTCAGCCTTGCGTTTGCTAGGTCTCAAGATGCTTGCCTGCGGATAAGCTCTTTCAACTGTTTCAGTCTGTCACTTTTTAGTGCTTCCCGGATGGAGTGGAAAAATCCAAAGTAGTGTTCAAAGTTGTGCATCATAAGCAGAACCCCAGCCAGCAGCTCATTGGTCACCAGTAGATGGTGGATGTATGCTCGAGTGTGATTCGTACAGCAGTAACAGGAACATCCTCTCACCAGCGGGCCAAAGTCCTCCCGGTACCTGAGAAAGGAAGTGACATTCCAGAAAGTGAGGAATAAAAGAAATCCACAACCTAGATGGTCTCTTTTGCTGGGGCATAGTTAGCAGTGTTTAATAACATCACTGGCAGATGTTTAGTGCCTGGCACCTGCCTAAGGTGGCAATGTGGTCAAAAGTTAAAAAAGAGAGCACAGTAAATCATGGAGATGCAGGGATCTTTCTCTGATGGGTGCAACCTCCATGACTGAGAGTTACAAAGGAGTATCAAAATAGATTCACTCATGGTAGCACAAAATTGTGAACAAAATCAACAGCACTGAGGTATAAATTTGAATGTGCATAAAAAGAATATTTTAGGTTGTATATAAATTACTAGAATAAAAATTAAAAAAAAAAACAAACCCCATAGGACTGTAAACACAGTAGACTTTATTGTAAACAATGGACTACAGTTCATAATACAATTATAAAAACGTTTTTTTCATGAATTGTTACAATTGTACTGCACTAATGCAAGTTGTTAATAATGGGGTGTTACATGGGAACTCTGTATTTCATGCAAGATTTTTCTGTAAACCTACAACTTGTCTAACTTAAAAAAAAAAAGGATTCTCTCAGTTGTTCACTCGTGTTGAGTGTTTTTGTCACACTGTAAAGACACAAAATGTTAGGAAATGCTGTTCTGGGTGAATGACACATCTCTCCCACTTGCCACCAGAACTAGCATCAGAAAAAATGCTACTACCTGCTACTTGCATAGCTTTTTCTTTTTCAACTTGCATAGCATTTTGCATTTTACAAAGCAGTGTCTCAATTTCCATAACAATCCTTGGAGATAGGCCTTTTTATTGTCATTTTACAGATGAAGAAAGAAGAGCTAATATGGGGGTTAAAAGGCAGGGCTGTGAAGCTAAACAGCCTGGGTTTGATTCTTGGCTCCACAACTCCCTTGGGCAAAATTACTTGAACTCCCTCTGTGCCTTAGTTTTCTCATCCATCAAATCAAGGACAATAACAGTGCCTACTCTGTAGCGTTATTGTAAGAATCAAGAGTTAATACAATAAAGAGCTTGAATACTGCCAGGCACATGCTAAGCACTATATATGTGTTACCTTTTATCAGCTATCAAAGAGTTTAAATTACTTGGCCAAGGTCACATAGTCAAGAGTAGTGCTAGGATTTGAACTCCAAGCCTCCAAAACTTCAAGTATAAGAACACTACCATTTCCAATTAAATCTATAATGTAAAGGGAATTTTAGTAGTAGCATTTTATATCGCCCTAACATTTTAAAATCAGAAATGAAGTTCCTCATTTATTTTTCATGAAGTTAAATGTGGTAGACCTATGATCAAGAAGTCCTTATAGAATATATAGACAAGAACTAGGATTTTCATATCCTTTCATAAATTCTCAAGTCTGTATACCAGACAGACATCATTAAATCAGGACCCAAGGATACTCCATCACACAAGAGAAAAAACACCCCAGCACTAAAGTAAATGCACCAAACTCACTCACTTTTGGCCAAATACAAAGTTAGAAGATATCTTAGTTCATTTTTTATAGAGGCAAATATTTTAAGATTTAAAATCTATGTATAATCCAGATGACTAAAGTCCCTTAAGAGTTAAAACTTCAGTGTTTTATCTTGAAATCTTTATTTTGCTCTCTCATCATTTAAAGTAATTGTAAGAAGTAAAAGACACCAAACACTATGGATTTGGTCTAATCTGACAGCTTTCCTAAACAAAGTAATCTAGCCTTAGTTTTCTTGACAAAGTACACAAATTCATCTTCAGAAAAAGTTTTTTTTTGGAACTGAATTTGCAAAGGCCCAAGAAATATCCAACTATAAATATTTGACGGAGTCATAAACTGAAAAGGGAACAGTTACATAAACTTTTAAGAACAAACTGAAATTAAAAAGTCAGAAATCCAAATCCAAACTTAAAAAAAAATTCCTTACTTTTTTTCCTTCAGATTAATTTCAAATGATGTCATTTCTTCAGTGCAACCAGTAGTTTTAACTTTCTCTGTTTGGTCCAGATATTTTATTTCTTCTTGTGTCCCATTTTGCTGTAATACTGAAGGACAAACCAATAAAAAATCTTGAATGAAGATCAGATAAGGAGTGGCCATTGGAAGAATCTTACTTTAGTTATTACTTCATGTTCTTTGACCCTACAATTTCACTCCTGGGAATTTATCCTAAGGAAATCACACAAGAAGAGAAAAATAATATGCACCAGTAGTCAGTGACCCATTACCTATATTCAAACCACTTAGAGTTCCAAAAATGTCAATGCAAATTATGATTACAAGTATCTAACAGTTGTGTGTGTGTGTGTGTGTGTGTGTGTGAATGAGAAAGAGAGAGAATAAATATGTGTGTTTTGGGGTTTTTCCCATGTCTCATCATAATGCACATGCAAATAAATTTGGCTTTATTACTGCTTATATTCCAAATAAATGAAAGAATATGGTTTTAATTTATATATTCTCTATGGAGACTCAGGCCTTCCAGGGAACCTAGATGGCAGAATTAAATGGGGACCTGAGTTGCTCTCTTGAACTCTTTGCTTTGAGAAGGAACATTCCTTGAACTGTAAAAAAAAACACCAGCTACTGTACAAAGAGCCACCTGCCTTGAACAAGGGCAAGTAGATATGAGGTATTTTGGGGATGAGTGATTATAATCTCAGTACTGGCCCAAGAATTTGTAGATGGTCCTAGGAAGTTAGATTTTGTCAAGGTAAAAGGAAGAAGAGATGTGACCTGAGCACTGGACCCAGTGCTGTTAGAATTTTGCTCCCATTAACTAGCATGCTGACATTGGAGACCATTTTAAAGAGCTTAACACTAACAAAGTTGGCCCTGACATTTTGGAAAACTCCTGTTTTTTGGGGGAATTGAGGTCCATATTAGGCAACTTATTTCTTTGGAATTTTCACTTTATAACTGGTAAGGGACTTTTAATTTAACACACAGGATTAATATTTTATTTAAATGTTCAAAATATTCCAGTTTTCCTAATCATGAAAAAAGTAAGCTTTTTCTGGTCACAAAGGAACTTGTCTGTTCCAGAGATACTCTACATCAGCTTCTTTTTAGAGCTTTGCATATTCATAGTGCTGAATGACTAACACCTCTGTGCTGGTGGAAGTAATTTCGTTTGTAAATGAAGTCATGTTTACGGTATACCCTTTCCACATATATTATATTCTGGTCTGTCTAAATGACAGTAAAAGTGGCCTCCTATATATAAGAACTTGATCAATCTGATTTATTTTGTTTCCAGAGGTATTCTGATCTAGACTAAGGGGTAAATTGCTTTATAAAGATATAACACCTTCTGAATGAAATTTTAATAACTTGTGGGAAATAAAAGGAACCTTTAAAGAAGTTCTGGACCCTATTCAAATTTAAGGTTAGTAGTAGCTGAGGAATCATTCAAAGTTGAGCAAGAAGAGAAAAAGGAAATCACATCTCTGAAGGCCAGCGTGAAATGCAATATTCTCCTGTAAACCTGGATAGATGCTTCACGGGACCCCAGCCAAAAAAGTCTGTATCCCAGTTCCTTGTCTACTGCCAGTTAAATGTTAGAATCTGAAACTGATTCTAAGGTCTATGAACAACTAAACAATAAAAGAAAATGGAAATGCTTCAAAGCGACATTAGCAGAGGAAAACAGCTTCACATCTCTGTGTAAAAACAAACAAAAAACAACAAAAAAACACACAAGGATCAGAGGGTGGTAAGACTCCCTATGTTTTAACAGCATGGAATTTTCAAAAAGCAGACAAGAACTCTTTTGTAGAAAAACGAATTAACTCTTACCAAGCAGTTCAAAGGTTTTCTTTTCTTAAATCGTTATCACTATTCAACCGGAATGTTCTTTTTTCAGGCTAACAGAAGAGTCTTCATTTTTCTTGGTTCTGTTCACTACAAAATCACTTCCTAGTATGGATGAGCTACATGTATAGTATTAAGTATATTAAGTACCTGGTTTTGAGGGCCAACATGCCAGGGCACACAGATAAGAAACAAAGATGTAGTTTTATAAAAGACTGGCTTTGCTGCATGTATATATTTCTGTCTTGTAACTCAAGCCAAAAATTAATAGGGAATAGAAGAAACTTAAAGATAACACAAGGATTAACTTCAAAGACCTACATGTCTCTTCAGGATTTGGCTGGTAATCAAAGCTGAAAGTAAGGGCACATCCCCGCTCTGTCACTTGATAAGGGAAAAAACTTTCAAATAAATCCACTCCTCTTTCAATACACTCGAGCACCTCATCTGGCCGGCTAACACCACAGATGAGCCTGTGAAAAAAACATAAGAACAGTGACATGAGGACAATGCCAGGAATGATATCGGAGAGTCTTTCCAATGAACAGGGCACTAAATATAATAATAATGAAAAACAGCAATCATGGTTAGAGGGTCAAGTGGTGGATAGCAAGGTGTGGTAGAAAGAACAGAGGGCTTTGGAGGCAGAGCAACCTGGGCTTGAACCCAAGCTCTGCTATTCATTTACTTGCTGTGTCATTTTGGGAAGGGTTCTCTAACTCTCCGAGTTTCAGTTTTCTCATTTTAAAAACTAGAGCAATAAAATATACCCCATAGAATTGTTGTGAGGATTAATGAGATATTTGAAAAAGTACACAGCCTAGTTTCTGGCCCCAAAGAGAAGTTCAATAAAGGTTAGTTTCCTTTCTACTCTCATCCCTTCTGGATAACTTTCTTAGTCTTAGACTGAACTTTGTAGCTCATCTACACACTCTATAATAATTTTTCAGAGTGCAAAGTTGTGTTCTTTATTCTTCCCTGAAATACTTTCTATATTCTAACTGTATTTTATCTGTTGTTCTTGTTGCTGTTTTTTAAGTACCGGGGCTGGGGACTGAGCCTGGGACCTTGTATGTGGGAAGCTGGTGCTCAACCACTGAGCCACATTCAGCTCCCTTGAGTTGGTTTTTTCATTTGTTTGCTTGTTTTTTGTTTTTAGGAAGCACCGAGAACCGAACCCGGGACCTCCATGTGGAAAGCAGGCACTTAAATGCTTGAGCCACATTTGCTCCCCTGTAATTCTTTTTTTATAACTGGCTCAAGAAAGACATTTTTACCTACTGTACTCCTCACAGGTTCACTTACAAAGCAACTCTGGTTCTCAATTTCAATTCTGGCCCCAGGATCTAAGAATCTGGTTGGTTTTCTTTATTTTTCCTTATATTTTTTCTGTTAATAAGAAGCCTGCACTGTGGGATGCGATGGTGTTTTCAGAGGTAGTGGATAAAGCATTCTGAAAATGTTTATAATACTCAACCAGGTTTCGCCACTAAAACAAGAGGGGAAGACACAGTAGATCAGGGCTGGCTGCTGCTACTTTTTATGTTTGATTTTCTATCCATAGCCTCCTTATGAACTGGCAGAGAAAATCTTACAGACTCCCTGGTTCCTAAAAGAAGTTTAAGAAAAGGCTTATGTAATATTAAACAACCAGAGCCCTTAAATATACGCCAGTTTTCCTGAGTACAGTTTCCTTAAAGTAATGTAATGTTTAAAACTCCTCTCCAACTGAAACTGGCATTTCTACACACTTACATAAAGACAAACAATCCCAGCTTTCAAATCCAGTAACAGACATCTGTGAGCAGTTAACTCAAATAAGTCTAAAAAATGATGAGAAATTCTAGTGCTGAACTGTTATCTTCACCAGAATGAAATAAGTACAGGAGAAGGAGCAAGAAACACATGAGAACCAGGTTAAAATTTGGGGGGCAATACTGGCTGGGGTGATGGAAATGTTCTATGTCTTGACTGGGGCAGTGCTTACACAAGTATATACATGTGTAAAAATTCATCAAGCTGTACATAATAAGATCTATGCACTTTTCTCTGAGGAAAGAGATAAAATTACATATACTACATGCTATCCAAGACACCTAGAGAAGCCTAAAGCAGCAACCCATCATCAAACCTCTTAATACATTTGCAGGAAAAAAAGCACAGATATTCACACCAAGAATGATAAACAACTATATAATAATAGTCTTTTAAATAAAAAGGAAAAATATTGAGTGGCCTAATAAGACGACAGCCACACTCAAAAACTTGGAATCTGTAGCTTTGAATCTTGCAGATCAGCTCTTCTCATCAGTATATGGTGAATCCTACGATTTATAAAACCATAAGAACCAACCCCAATAGAGTTGCCCAGTCCACTCAAGGTCAAAAAATGACACCATTTGTTACATGCCTCAAATCTAAAAACTTCTTAAAAGTCCTTCATTCTAACAGGCATTCTAGATCTGTCCTCAACTTTCCTCAATTTAAGCCAGAGTTCCACATGACTTCATACTTGTCCCAGGCACCATATTATAATGAATAAAGAACAGTACTTGTATTTGACACAAGAATAAGGGGATACAGTAAAACACTTGCCCTCATTTATAATGAGGATCAAATGAAGTAATTCACATGGCACTTGTCCTCTGGTCTATATTCTGAAATCAAGGAAGGACAGCCTTAATGGATATTCCCTCATAGTCTGCCCCAGCCTAGAAAGGACATAATCAAAACATCAAAAGACACATCCATGTATGGACTCTGTCTCCATAATTTACAATCGGCCAGAACCCCTGCCTTGCATCCCTCACACCTGGCCTGCATCCTAACTCAACACTGGCCTTGGCTTGTCCTCTGGCAGCTCTGCAGTGACTGATGACAGCAAGTGCAGTCTAGTCTCCAGGGTCGTGGGATTCCCTTGAAAGCCATCCAGAAGGAAGCCACCTACGGGCCGCTTGGCTGTCTCTCGTGCTGACCGCAGCCTCTCCTCCATCACGTCTCCACCTTCAATCACTCCGATGATCACACTTTTCTGAAGGACCTAACGTAAGAAAGAACTGAAAGTTTTTAACAATTTCCAGTGGCAGAGACCTTTCTTAAGTGAACCTTACACGAAAGCCCAGCAAATAGAAGAGATCTCAGTGCAGGTGCAGGTAGTTTAAGTACGCAAGGGGGGTGGTGCTTCCCACCGGTGACCTCCCTGAGAACCATTAGGGCTCTAAGGAATACAATTTGGGCAAGGAATGACTGAGGAAAAACAGAGGCAATCAATGTAGTCATATTCTAGCTTAGATTAAATTAAATACACACTGAGCAATGAAAGGAGGAAAAGGACAAGAGGAACAGTTTTAATTTATTTAAATGATTAACCAGGCTTGCTTTAGGGTAACTCCAAGTCTCTTGGTTGCACATAACCTGAAGAACTGAGAAACGGTTTGACTGGGACAATGACTATCCATTTGGAAAAAAATTAAATAAAGGCCTCTACTGCATACCATCCTCAAAAGTAAAATTCCAGATGGACCCAAGATCTAAATAACTAACACATAAATTTAGTTATACGAGTATTAGAAGAATATATTGAATCTTCTTATAATCTGGGGGGTAAGGAAGACTTTCCTAAGCTAAGGCTTACAGAGTAAGGCTGCCATATTTGAATACAAAAACATTAAAATTTTTCTAGTGAAATATATCATCAACAAAGGCAAAGGACAACATACTCCTTGGAAAAAGAGAACAACAGCTACACCATAGAAGAAACTCCAACAAATCCTCTAAGGCAATAGCCCAATAGAACCCTAGGCAAATACATGAATATGAAATTCAGGAAAACAAATGTGAATGCCTATACACATATGGAAAGCTGCTAATTTTCACTAGTAGGGAAATGCAAATTGGAAACAAAGAGATGCCATTTTTGTTCATCACACCCTCCACTGTGGATCTGTGTATATCTTTGCAAACCTTATTTTTCGCAGTTACGCACACATAAATTCACATACACGCACGCCTGTATTAGGTTTTGTTACATGAATATGATCATATGCTCAGCAATTTGCTGATTTTTTATTTAACATCTTGTATCTACCGGATTCTTTTTAAAACCGCTACCTATGAAGCCACAGTATGAAAATATCAAATTGATTTTAGCCATTTCTCTATTGATGTTTATGTTGTTTCAAGATATTATTATTCTAAAAACATCTCTGTAAATATACCTTGCTATATATGAATGAGTGTATTTGTAGGAGATTCCTAGAAATGGAATTTTAGGATCTAAAGATAAAAGGGTTGACATTTTGTTAAGTTTTGTCTACTTGCCCTCCCAGAGGCTCAACTACTTTCTATTCTCTCTATTTATTAGAGTATATAAATGCTATTTCCCTAACACTTTCACCTTTACTATGCTATTTACCTTTCTCCTATTTATTTCATATATATTATTAACTTTATTGGCCAAATTATATTTTTATTAGTAAACTCAAAATAACATTATTTCTTAAACCCAATGTGCTTTGCCATAAGTGGGACCTGATTGTTGCTCAGGATTACTCCACCTAAATGATCTCAGACATTGAAATACTCTCTGATCAGATCACTATATCCTGTTCTTCTACCTCCTTGGTTCTCTCTTAGTGAGTGCAACTATCTCCTACTTCATTAACTCTGTCATCAGGATCCTTTATTTATTACTCCAGTTTCATCTCCTCCACCCCATCATAACCATTTTCCATTAGCCAGCATTATTGTAGGCTTACTATATGCCAGCATTGTGCTATCTGATGAGGAGAGAAAAGGTGTGACACAGAAATTGAGCTGAAGGAGGTCACAATCTAATAAAGACAAACACATAAAGAAATCATTGCAATACGATTGGGGCTGTAATACAGCTACATACAAAGTGGTGGCAAAGGGCAGATAGAACTACTCTTCCTAGAAAAGACTGAGGGACAGTATCTTAGGGGAATGAAGTGAGTTGGATCTGGAAGCAAGAGAAGGAATATAGCTGGAGAAAAGAAGAAACAGTTCAGAAGGAAGTCTGTGTGCAAGTATAGAGGAATGAAATAGGATAACGCCTTAGGGAACTGAAAGTAACTCACAAGGGCTACATGGAGGCCATGGGATAAAGCAGCACAGTGTGCTAGAGGAATAGGGAGAGGCAAGGTAGGGGCAGGCCATCCACGCCACGTAAGAGATGAAATGGAGAGTTATTAAATTCTTCTAAGGAAGTCGGTAACCAGCCTATATTTGTGCCTTACAAAGATCTCTCTGATAGCAGGGTTAAAGATGGACTGGATATAAATGAGGATGGAGGAAGAGAGAACAATAAAAAAGGTAAATGTCTACATAACAGAGAATGAGGTTAAGGTGGTGATAAGAATGGTGGGGTGGAGGAGGCAATTCTAGAGATATTTAGGAAGGTAGAATCAAGGAAGGGCGAATAATTGTATATTAAATGTGAAAGACTCAAATTTCTGGGCTGAGGGACTTGGTGGATGCCATGAACTGAGATCAAGAACTGAGGAAGGGGAAAAAGAAGAACAAGTTTGAGGTGATCAGATAATGAGTTTGGTTACCTCTGAGTGTGAAGTTCATGAGGGATATACCAATGATATATACCTAGGTTACATGCCAGTAGTTATATAATTCTGAAGCTATGGAAGGTTGCCTTGAATAATTATACAATTTTAGAATAATTTAGCAATTAAAACTAAAAGGAGGTTAAAAATCGGGCAAAGGACTTGAATAGACATTTCTCCAAAGATATATAAATGGCCATAAGTATATGAAAAGCTCCACATAAAAAAAGTTTAGGAAAGTGCAAATCTAAACCACAGAGAGGTACCACTTTACACCCAGTAGAATGGCTATAATAAAAAGAATAGAAAATAAGTTGGAGAGGATGGAAAGACATTGGAACCTTCATACATTGCTGGCAGGAATGTGAAATGGTTCAGCAGCTATGGAAAACAATTTGGCTGTTCCTCATTAAGTTAAATACAGAATTATCATTTGACCCAGCAAATGCACTCTTAGGTATTGTGGCAGTTTGAGATTATTTTATGAATTCCAAAAAGAGAAAGATTATGTTTGTAAACTAATCTGTTACTTAGGGTGTGCTACTCTTTGATTGCATTAAATTCAGCTGAGGGGCCTTTGATTAGATTAGCTGTTTAGACTGCATTAGGGCTCTTGATTGGACTATGTCAGTAAGAGGTTGAGTCCCCACCCCCTTGCTGGGTCTGATATAAGCAGACTCACACGGACAGACAGACACAAGACAAGAGAGCTCTGTCGTTTCTGATCCTGCCATGTGACAGAAAGGAGAAGGCTCAAACAGCTGAGGCCCCAGGGAGAGATGAGCCATTTGCCTGATAGCTCAAGAGGAAAGGGTGACCTGGAGGGGAAGGCTGAAACCTAGGCAGAGATTGGTGGCCATCTTGCTTCAACATGTGGCATCTGACTTTGGTGAGAAAGCACCTCTTATGGTGCCTTCAGTTGGACTTTTCACGGCCTTGGAACTGTAAGCTTTTATTCCAAATAAAACTCCATTATAAAAGCCAACAGATTTCTGGTACTTTCCATCAGCAGCCCTTTGGCAGACTAAGACAGGTATATACCCCAAAGAATTGAGAACTGGTACTCAAACAAATACATGTTCATGCATGTTCACAGCACCACTAGTCATAGTAGCCAAAAGGTGGTATAACAACAGATGAATGGGTAAACAAAGTGTGGTATATACATAAATGGAACATTATTCAGCCATAGAAAGGAATGATGTATTGATACGTTATGACATGTATGGACCTCAAAATCATTATGCTGAGTGAAAGAAGCCAGACAGAGAAGGTCACATATTCTATGATTCCACTCATATGAAATATTCAGAATAGAGAAATCCATATAGACAGAACACAGGTGGTTTCCAGGAAATGGGGGGAGGCAGAAATGGGGAGCAACTGCTTAATGGGCACGGGGTTTCCTTTTGGGATGATGCAAATGTTTTGGAAATAGATTGATGTGGTAATTGCACAACACTGTGTACTAAATACCACTGAATTGTTCCCTTATAAATGACTAATTTTACATTATTTGAATTTCATCTCAATAAAAAAACAAAACAAAACAAACAAAAACCTAAGGGAAGTCTGCCCATGGAGAACATATGGAGTGTGATGGAAGAGAGCCGAGGATCGAATCCTAGAGAACAGCAATGCTTAGGTTCAGGGAAAAAAAATAAGAGATAGTAAAAAAGATTAAGAATTTAGGAGCATAGAAGTAGGAGAAGGAAGAGAAAAATGTGTTGTCACAGAATGTAAAGGAGGTGAGAGTTTGAGAGAAAAAGGAGTACTCAGTGGTGCAGCCTTACCTCTGACTCTTCCTGTAGTCGCAGACAATTATCCAGGAACAAAAGAGATCGGTCAACAGACTTTCTGGTTCTTTTTATAGAAGTTGCTTCCGTGCAAGATGCCTCTCCATCTGAGAGGCACTGGAACCAGTCTGGCTGAAGGGCCTGCTGAATTGCCATGAACTTGGAAACAGTCATTTCCACTCGGCCTCCAACACCCCACACAGACACAGACTGCCATGAAGCAAGGTAGCGAGGAATCAACAATAGTAAAATGCAAACAAAAAGAAAAAAAAAGAAAAATAAGGCAACACTGAATTTAATTCTTCTTTGCAACTAGAGAGATGGTGGTAATTCAATATCCTAGATATTCTGGGTAAAGAGGTTTCCTACACTATATTCCAAATTCTTTAGTGACTGCATAGCCCATAAAGAATCCTTCAATAGCCACAAAAGTCAACTTCCCAGCTAGCAAGAATTCTGTTATACTTTTCAAGCCATCTTCCATTCTTCCCTGTCTTCACTTCACCCTGCTGTTCCTAAATATATCATGGTCTTTGATTCTTCTCTGACTTTTGACTGAAATGCCCTTCCCTGAATTCTGTCTAATAAAATATCATGCATCCTTCAAGACACAGAGTTCAAATACCATCTACTCTGAAGTGTTCCCCAAACCTTGGGCATCATCGCGCACTCTCTCCTCTAAGCCCTTACAGTAATTTGTACTTCTTTTATAGATAAAAGCACAGTTTAGGGCCTCACATATTATTAATGTTTAATAAATGTTCATTAGATTAAATTAGAGATTGAATTATGAGCAAAAACATAAATCCTATATTATATGAAAATCTCTATCATAATTTTGTTTCTTTGGTTTACTCCTTGCCAGAGCTCAACAAGGATACAGATAGAGAGGCCACATACAATCTTTTTATTTTGTCCTAAGGCATGAAAACACTGTTTAAATGAATCCTCTATTACAACTGGGGTAAAGTATTTTTAAAAAATTCAAATTATAAAATAAAAAGAATTAAGTTGAAAACAGAAGAATAATTTAAAATGGTTATCTTAGGTATGATTAGTATGTATTGTTGACATCAATGGTGTGAGGAAAAGTGAATGTGTTTTGTAAAGTGGCAGTATATACTGAAGCCTTGCCAGAAGGCTGTCCTCAGGGACTATGCCAATGGGGTAAAATCTTTTAATGAAGTCCTTTGGATACTTTTCATTAGCTAAAATTTCTGGCTGTGGATCTAGCTTTTCAAAGTCTTTTCTAAAAGCCAGCAATTTTACACTGGGCTTCTACTATATATAGTTATACATATAACTCTCATCAGCAA
Source organism: Cabassous unicinctus (assembly GCA_029593785.1). Classification (NCBI taxonomy): domain Eukaryota; kingdom Metazoa; phylum Chordata; class Mammalia; order Cingulata; family Chlamyphoridae; genus Cabassous; species Cabassous unicinctus. Next base: position 22,401 of record JAQZBX010012243.1, on the reverse strand, counting down.
CTTTCCCTACTCTTCCTAAAGATGTTAAAACTGCAAATAAAGCATGACATCAAAAGACTATCACTTCCCCCATCATGGAAATGTATTTTGGCGTGTACTCGACTCTCCTCCCACCCCAAATTTTCTGCCACCATGAAAAAGCTAAGGATACATTTCTCACCTTAAGCTCATCTTTAGGGAACCCTACTCTAACTTGTATAAACCACTCTATCCCACTATATTTATAGAATGGGTCAGAATTGGGCCAGCATCCCCGCTCAGTGGGATCCTCACATCTGAGGGATACAACAGGCTGACTTCCTGGGACAAAACTGCAGCCTGGCAGGCCCTTCTGAGAACACACCTTGTTTGTTACATAACCAGCTGGGCAGGGGTTGACTGGATCATGCAGGGAACAGTACAAGAGTGATTCTGGCATGCCTGTTCAAACACAAAAAAGAACCCTTGAAAGCACTTATGTCAACAATTATACAGAGTTGTAACAGGGAACATCTGCATAATGAGTACTGCTAGATAAAGCAACTCTAAACATATTAAATTGCTTGTACTTATCTTAGAATGATAGTAGACCTGTCAACATGAATGAAAAGATTACTTTGAAACCTACCAATCTGAAAGAAGAATAAAATGCAAAGGTTTATGTTTAATGACAATGAGTTGCTATGAAGAAAAGATATATTTTAAAGCATGAAACACAATGAAAATGTTTAATAACATGTTGATCCCACTTGATTTTCTTTAGAGAAGAATGTAATATTAAGTATGTTCATTCTAGGTATGGGAAATTTGCTATTGAAATCATGAAATGATACGGTCAAAAGGTAATCTCATCAATAATAAAGGCACCCACATCATGGGCCCCTAGGGGAAGAATTACAGGGAAGCTGTATGATATTGCAAATGGATCTTATTCTCAATAAGTTTCACTGACTTGGGGTTTCTTAGGTTCTTCAGTCAAAAAGACAATCACCAAGAAGTTTTTTTTCAAAAATCTGGTAAACCAGACGTGTTTAAATTGCATATGCTATCCCACATTTTAAAAATAAAAAAATTAATAGGTTTATTTCCCTGAAAAGAGACCAAATAAATAGGGCAAATTAAAAATAAGGCAGTTCTCTATCTTATATGCCACAATTTCAGTTATTACAATTATCTCTAGAAAGCTTATATTAACTACTTTCACTTAATTAGATGCTTGTATATTTTAGAACTGGTTATTAAAATTGGCCTCCAATCAAAGAAATCTATATTATATAAATTCCTCTACTGAAATACAGGGCCTTGTGAAACCAGCAAGTCATCATAAATTTTCCCTCAGAAGCAGAGGGCTGAATAGCCAATCAAAACAGGATTTTCATTCACTTAAATGAATTCTAGATATTGCAAAAAAGCTTCAGGAGAAAGTGGTCTGCACAAGAATTGGTTCTTTAGCTGTCACTGCTAAGTTTTTCTTATAAATAAAGAGACCCATACATCTGCATAAGAAATCCTATTTCTGGAACAAAAGATGTTACTATACCAGAATATAGATATATAGAAAGTATTCATCCTCTGTCTGGTGTTTTATGTTTAAGCACGAGGAGAATCCTTTGATTGCACACATGCTCCATGCAGTTCTCACCTGAGTCTCTGCTCTGTGCCTAGAGTGCCTGTACCACCTCTGCTCCCACCTTTTGACCAGGAAATTTCCACTCTACCTTGACCCAGATAAGATACCCCCTTCACCATCTCTCTCAAGAATCCTTTCTTTAATCTCACCGCTCTGCTCTTGCTCTACATTTACTCCAGAGCAGGTAATGAGCTCTCTCCTATCGGCGCTCATGATAGATATACATATCCCTAATCCTGCAAATGCAGTGAACCACACTCTGCTAGAATTGCCTGTCTGCTTATCTTCATCCCAGGCAGGCTATGAATTCCATGAGTAAAACAATTATTTCCTATTCATCTTTGAATCCCTAATGCCTGGTTCTTAGATACGCAATGATTGCTTATTAAATTACTGAATAAATACATACACGAATGAAAGATCAAAGAGCCAACTGCACCTCCAAACTCACACATCACAAGGCACATACAAATATTGTAGTTTTTACCTATAAACTTTCCAACCCCTTCCTTATATTCTGCCAAGACTTCATGATGTTCCGCTCTAAAAGCAAAACAGAAAAATATGTAACATAATAAATCAATCCACAGGCAGCCTATATATCAACTGAAGCCCTCACCTAAATAAGCTACATGACAGTAAATGTAGTCTTGAACAACAAAGGATACTATTATTCAAGGGTGCCAACTAACTAGGCTGGGTTAATTAGCCAGAATAAAGGCCTTCAATTTGCAAGTGGTTCTGTGATAAGAAACTAACAAAGATGAAATGTTTCAGAATACTTGAATTTTCTTTCTCCCGTCCCTTTAAAATCACTGTTATTAACATAACACTGCAGAGATATTTGATCATATAGCAGGTTCTTCAATTAAGTATAAAATCAGTTTGTAAACTGCACAAAATGATCTAATTCCATGAGCTCTATTTCCATAAAGTAGTGCTAGCAAGTACATGTGCAATAGATACAAAAAACTTTGAGGCCAGTGCAAGAAGAAAGCCCCAAGACTCCAAGTTTAGCTCTCATGATATATTTCCTGTCGCATCACCCCTGTGAGCAGTGGCAATGAGGATGGCATGGGACCTCAGGTTTGGAGGAAAACCGAAGCAGCTCTAATATGGAGGTCTGGCCTACGGCTTCCAGATTAGGATGATGTATATTAGATCTCTCTCTCTTCTGATTTCATTCTGCAAATCTACAAATTTTACACATATGAGCAAAAGAAGTCTTTCTCTTTGCTGTACCTTATTAAGGAAACTAGGCTGCTGCCACAGTTGACCTTGAATCATCAGGTCTAACACTTACAGTGATGACAGTGTGAGCTGAGCCATGGCTGGAACTCCGTGGATATTATGCAGCGTGTGATCAGTCAGGTGTGGGGCAGAGCCAGTCTTGGTGTACAGAAGGCAGCCTGGAATGTCCATGGTGTGGTCCCCTATTTTACCTAGGTTTGCTATTTTTCCTAGGCGACAACCATTAACTACCTTGATAAGACTCAGCTTCATCCTAAGGGTTCCTCTAAGTCCTGAGAAGAAAAGAATCTTAAATTTAGAAGGAGCTTCATGATATTTAAAAGCTAAGCATTTTGCAAATAAAGCAACCTACAAAAAAAAAAAGAATGATAGCACATTTACTCCTACCTTCAGTCTACAATTTTTTAGGTATCAGGAATATGAAAATGGGAAAAGTCTCAGAGAAATTATGATAACCCAATTTCCATTCAGTGATGGCTGTTTCTCTAAGATGATAAAAACCAATTGGAAGGGCAGAAAGTATGAAGACTAACCACGGAAAGAGCACCACAAAGCCACTGATCCTCAAGCTCACTCTCAGTATTGAAAATGTGTATAAAGGTCATAATGCTTAGATTATACTGATTTGATCTGTTTTTTGTCTCTAATTTGAGAGAATACTTAACAGTATAGTAACTTTTCATAATATGTTGTTAAGTAAAGAAAACAGACTCAAAACAGCATTCCGGTGATTATTAAAATACATGGAAGAATATGCATCAAAAAAATAGAGATTATCCCTGAGTGGTGGGATAATAAGAGAGTTTTATTTTCCAATTTATTCTTGCGTTGTGTTCAAACAGATGTGAGAAACTGTGTAGAACATATCTGCAATCCACAAGCAATTAAGCATGACTTTTATAATTGGAAAAAATGAAGATACACCTTCCATCTTCCACAGATACGATAGGAAAAAAATTAGAAAACATTATCAACTACTTTGCTGGATGTTGCTAAATAATTATTATTCAGTGAAACAAATCCTGGACTGCACTTTTAAAATACGCTACAGAACTTGATAACCATGCATGGCAGATTCTTTGCAAAATGTCACTGGATATTCCAACATTTTACAAATAATTCATTGCATCTCTAGGGCAAGTATGATAACCTCTGGAATTTTTTCCAATTGGCCAGGCCCACTTTTATTAGTAAGTAAATCACTCCTTCTCAAGGGAGAAGGAATTTAAAAATATTTCTTAGATGGATTCTCCACATACTGTCATGGAATGATGTCCATGATATGTTAAGCGAAAGACCAAGTTTAGATGATCACATTTTTAATGACAGAAAAACTGTGTACATACATAAATGCACACCCATATCCCCCCACCCCCACCCCCTCTACAATGTTTGTATTTGCATAGAAAAAAAGTCTGAAGGACTTCTAAACAACATGGTGCACAGAGGTGACTCAGAAAGACACATGGAAATGATGCACCCTAAAATTCTAGAAAACAATAATAGAGAAGATGAGAGACTATTTGGAGATGGAGCATTCTAAAATCCTCATACTATTTGAGAGGAGAGAGATTGAGCAGCATTAAACTTTAAGTTTGCATGTTAAAAATTTAAAAGTAACCATTAAAAGAATAGTGACAGAATGCATAACTTCTAAATCCAGTGGGGGAGGTAGGAGTTGAATAATCCAAAGGAAGGCAAGAAAAAAGAAAGGAAACCTAAAAAAAGTAATGAAAAATAGAGAATTCAAAATAGGATAGTAGAAATAAATGCAAATATGTCAGTAATCACAATAAAAGTTACCTAGTTAAATTCATATATTGAAAAACAATGATAATAGTAGCAACTAATATTTACTGGGCACTTATTACGTGTGAAGTACTGTTCTTTACATATTAACTTGGTTAATCTTCAAATCAACTGCATAAGGAAGATGTTATTTTTACTTGAGTTGTGTGAGATAAGGAAACCGGATGGTAATAAAGTCACCAGCTGGTTATATTGCAGAGTCAGGACTTAAATCATAGTGTGGCTTTACAAGCTATACTCAATATGCTGGTGGCCTATTAGAAGGTCCATCTTGTCCATAAGTATACACAATATCTACATATTAATTGTTACTATAAAACACAGTTTTATAGTAATATTTTCAATTTTGCTATAGTGTTCTTACTGTTCTTGTTTTCTCTTATTTACCTCTTCACTTTCGATCCATCTTCCCGGCTTCCACAATTTTTCTTCATACTCATACAAACATTTTAAACATAGTTATATATGAGAGGGAATGTTTCTGAACATGATTTGCTTCTACAAACATGCAAACATAATATACTATAGGCACTTCTCTGTAATTTGTTTTTCACCCAGTAATACACAGCAGATATCTTTCCCAAAGAGACATGGCCCTTACTTACCCTTTTAAAATAACTCACGATATTGCATAGCATGATGTAACAATCAACCTCCCCCTTCGAGGGACACTAAGGTTGCAAAGCAGGTCCTAGGGATCTACAACTGTCTACAGGAACGACTTCCCTGGCTTCATTTTCGCCAGTCTCGAGAGTACTAGAGTTTACATTTCCTGGGCAGAGCGCTTTACATTCACTGGTTTTTAATCGTTACAATACCCCAATTATTTAGGTATTATCACCTCCATTTTGCTGTTGAGTAAATCAAGGATTCGAGAGTTATTAAAGAAGTTGCCTAAGGCCATACTGCCACAAAGTAGCTGGGTCCAAAGCTTCTGCTCTAAATCTCTGTCCTGCCTTATAAGTCTATGTACCCCAGAATGGAATGTTCCCGGGAATATCTAGGCTTAGCCATAAAGACGGATATATCTTCGCTTCAGCGGCCATCACCAGGGTCCCAGATATCGCCAGGCGTCTGTCTAGCACAAGGATTCAAGAGTGAAATCCTCCCGTCTCCTGAGCAGTCCAGCAAAAACTTCCGGGTGATAAGACCTTGAGAAGAGACCGGTCGAAAGAAAGCCATTTTCTGTCAGAGATGCAGCGAAGCTCACTCGATTTGGGAGAATCTGAATTTAAGAGAAGCCAAGATCTACCAGGGGAACCCAGAAAAGGGAATGAGAGATGTGGCGGGGGTATAGTTACATTTACTGCAACAAACCAGGAAGCGACTGGGCGCGACACACCAGGAGAGAAAGGGGGCACTTACCTGGAAACCTCCTAACTTTTTTGGTCTTCAGAAATCCCCAAACTTCTTACAGTTCGCTACCACGTGTCGGACTTACAGAATTCTGTCGGCCCCCTAAACCACCGCCTGCCGCACCGAGCCAATCGGAGAGTAGTTCGTCATCACAGTGCGCCACTAAAAGCAAAGGTAATAGCAAAGCAAGCTCTGGCGGCCTGGAGGCGGAGGAATCGCTGCCGTTGCCATGGGTAACCGAGCTAAAGCGGCCCACGTGCGCAAAGCCTCCTGGGGTTGGTGGTTCTGGGGACCAGGAAACTAACCTTCCTTGCCTACGGAGGAACTACAACTCCCGGTGTGATCCGAAAAGCAGCCTGGGCAAGGAAGCGTTTACTGCAGCTTTGGCAGCGGTGAGGCCTGAACTTGGAAAATGATACTGGCGCCCCGGGAAAGGTCCGCCTCAAAGAAGAGGACGGGGCTGAACCGCTGGGAGCGGTTAACAAGGAAGCCGAATCCCAAGGTGATCCCAAACGGGAGCTCTGGGGAGCGGGGACCCGCCCAAGGCGCTGTCGGGCCCCGGATTTGGTTGCTCCACTCTCTGCGCTTCCTCCCTGTTCTCCCTTCAGGCATCCTTACATGGGCCGCCCCATCTTTCAACGCCCAGAGCCAGCCTGGCCGGGAGTGAAGGGGTCCTTGGAGCTTCGGAGTATGGGTACCTTACGGCTTTGATGGGCAGTATAGTGGAAGAACTGGGTTCATCTAACACTTTTTCTCAAAACACAGAGGTCTGGTAGTGTCCATCCCGGTGAAAGGCATTCGTCCGCAATCCCCTTTTTTCCTCCCCCAACAACACACAATTTTAGGAAAGTCCCCGTGCAATTATTTCCTCCCTTCCTTTTTGCAAATCAGGGGCAACTAATCTTTATTTGGCGGTGGTGGTTGGGTGCACATTAAATCTGCCTTGTTTGCGGGAAACTAATCTTTATTTGGCTGTGGTAGTTGGGTGCACATTAAATCTTCTGCCTTGTGTCCCTCTCCTTCCAGTTTTACATACAGCATCTAAAGTGAACTCAGGAATGCAAGTGGATATGGAATATATCAAACTTTGATTCACATGGGAATTTCTAAATTCAACCAACCTTCAAAAACATAGAGCCTCTTCATATCTGTTCCCTTTTTTGATGCATTAACATCCGAAGACAAGAAAAACTGATAACCGCGTTTTAAACTTGAGTCGTAGGGCATGACATGTGCAAAGTCACAGTCACACTGTGTGTGCTTTCCACAGGCTACCTTTTTAACAGCCACAAAAATAAATGTTTTAAATGTAAATGAGAGTACCAAGAGGCTTCTCAGCTTTCAGGCTCAGAGCAATTTCACCAGCTGTTTTCATCCTTTATTTAAAAAATTTCGGTAAACGTGGCCTTCTGAGGGCCCCAGGCAATTTCTTTTGCAGTTTTTCTAAATATACCAACTAAATAATACACTTGGCATATTCCACTTGATGAATAGTTTGCCCCAGATACTGGAGGGTGCAGACTGGAGCATTAGACTTGGAAACTGAGTCTGTTCCAATTGCATTATACAAGTTGCATATTGGATTGGATTTGAAATAGATTATGGGTATAGACTTGATGATGAGAGGTAAAAATTGGGGGCAATTTCTTAGGATTCCAAAATGAAGACTTTTTGCTGCAAGTGCTCATTGTTGCTGCCTAGAGTATAAAAAGTTAAAAAAAAAAAAGCTCCTTGAAGTTCAGTTTTATTTTAATAAGATCAGCTCTTTGTTGCAGTGACAAAATTATTCAGCATTACAGCTGCATTAATTAGTATCTGTAAGGTGCTGTGAAGGTGAAGTATTATGTAAGTGAAAGAGTATTATATATTTTCCACCTCCAAGTGTCAGTATGGTAGTTTAGATATTCCCTTATTTATTTAAAAGCCCACCTGAATTATTTGCAAAGCAAACAGCTCTACTTGTTAAGTATCTATTAGAGAGAATTCCGCACGCTGCTGGGAGTTACAGAGAGTGAAGAAAGGAGATGTTCTAATCGTCTGATTTCTACTTTCAGATTATTATCTGGCTGACCTGGGTGGAAATCTGCTTGATTCCTACCACATTTTCTGCTTTGCTAAAAAGTAGAGTAGGACTGGTTATCTTTCACCCTCACCCCATCCCAGCTCCCGCCCCCAGTTCTTAGTGGAATGAACAATATCCCTGATCTGGGTAAGATAGGAAAGCCTTTTGCTTTGGGCTAGGCCTATAAAGAGGGGGCTGAGGAGAGGGACATACTCTTCTCCAATCAGAAGATTTGCCACTGTGACATTTGGATAAACTTGATAATTAATTAGTGTTTGAGTTTTTATGAGGAATATTATACCTAGCGTTTCTCTATCTTGGTTCTTGATCCTGGGGAGTGTTAGAAAATACTGATGCCTGGGCCCTACCCTCGACCAATTAAATCAGAATCCCTGGAGGTAGGGCCCAATCAGGACATAAAAACAGACAATCAGACAATGTCCCAGAGAAGGCTTCTGTTGCTAATCAGTGCTGAACTTTCTAATGAAATGCTTTGGGGAAAGAATAAAAGGCACTTTTCTATATGCTTTAGTCAGAAGTATAGATTAAAGTGGCAAGGATGATAAAGATAAAGCTGGGTATTAATATTCTGTATATATTATCTGCAGCCTGCTTTTGACCCTGACAATGTGGAACACTGGATTAAGGTAAGGTCATTTTAAAATTAAAATAGAGAATTGAGAATGAGACATAATCAGATGGAAAAAGAATACTAATAGGTCTCTATTTTGCACCTTATTTTCCTATTTTGTGTGAATCCATGTGACTATATATATATGTTAAATTAGTTTCTTTTTAATATTTTTATCATTATTCTCTTGCTTCTCCTGAAAAAGTTTAAGTATGAATGACAAGAAAAGAGATCTAGATATGCCCTTTCAAATGTCATGAGGATCATATGAAGAAGGATTAAAGGAAAAGGGGAAGAGAAGCCTTGGGAGAGGATATGGTGGTCTCTTTGAGATATTCGTAAGATTGTACTATGGTTACATTGACTTTGGGGACCAACGGATAGAAGCTATGTGTGCATCACAACTAAGAATGTTCTGATGACTAGAGCTATCAAAAAATGGACTGGTCATTCTCATAAAGAGATGGGTTTTCTGTCACTGGAGGTATTCAAGTGGAGCCTAAGTGACCACTTAATGTTAGGGCTAATGAAGAATGTTTGAGCACTGAGTGAGTGTGGGCTTGCGTTAGATAACTTCTGAGATCTCTTCCAGGCCTAAGATACGTATATTTTTGAGCCCATGTACCATTTAAATTGAAAGTACCATTAAATCACTTCAGGTTCATGACTCAGTATCAATTGGGCAACTTGCTATAGTAGTTCATTTGTGTGCCACATGTTTCACAATCATGCAGCATTTTCCTGGGAAAATATTCTTCTCAATGATAGTATTTTGAAGAGTTATTACTTATCTAAATTGGCAGGCATCATGAGCTTCAGGCCGGATGGAGCCTAGGCTAGATGTGATAATTGTGATCCATTTATTCATTCAGCCAGTATTTATTAAGTACTAGTCCACTTTGGTGGGCATTGGAGATAAAATGGTGCTCAAGCAGGTACAGTCCCTGCTCTCCCAGAGTTTATAGTCCATGGAAAATAACTACTTAAAGCTGATGGGGAAATCAGGGGGGTGTAATGGAAGCACATGGTCAAGGGCATTAAGTTAGGTGGGACCAGGAAATGCTTCCTGGCTACTGGAGAAGGCCTAACTTAGAAGACAATTAAAATGGATCCACTATCATTAGAGGCTAGCCTCTGGGAAGATCACTCCTCTATTTCAAAGCCTAGTATACATGTCAGTGTTGAGAGTCCCAGTACTACAGGGATTAGTTGCACATCTAGTTACCATTTCCTTCAGAGGGAAAGATTTTTTCAAACAGGAAGGTAAAATTCCGCTCTGACTTGTCTACATCATTTTCCTCCTTCATGCAGTTGTCAGTCAGCTTGCCTCAGTGAGATTTTTATCATTCTTTGTATCATTTCTCTAAAATGTCTGCAGAGGCTTCTTCTCCATTCTGCCCTCAATTCTCCCCTGCCTTGAAAAAAAAATCAGTAAGTCCTCATTTGACCCCAAAGCCCATTTTGATTGCCATGTGATTTCTTTCTTTTCTTGTCAGCCTCATTGCATGTATAGCCTGGACTCCTTGCCTTCATATTTTTATTATTCTCTTGTCTCTACCATTAGTTTCTATTTCTTACAATGCTATAGAAATTTTTGGCATAAGTGACTTCCTGGCCAAATCCAGCAGTCTCTTCTTAGTTCTCAAACTTTTTAAGGTTAAGTTTGATACAGTTATCACCTTTTTATTCTAGAAAGCTTCTCTTCCATAATCTTTTTTGTAACACTGTTTTCTCCTGATTCTCCTACTGCCTCTCTGTTCTCTTCCTTGTCTTCTGATTTTGTTTCTTAACTTATTGCAGCTCTGATTGTACCATAAACAGTTATAACCTCTGGGCCTCAGATGTCCACATCCACTTGAGTGGATCACCATCTCCAAATCAGCTGAGACCTTGTGATGTGGAAAGGAATGGTGGTATTTGGAAAGGGCTTGGAAAACAGGATGAAGTTGAGTTAGGCCTTTCTTCCAAACAGAAAAGGGATTGCCCAGCAGCATTGAGGACCTGGTTGAAGTGGGTAACCATAAATTTTTTATGGCACCAAAAATTAGTAGATCAGATTGATTTAGCATTAGAGATTTTCATTGGAAAGGCAAGGGGACAAGGATTTTGAGGCTGATGTAAGAAAGTAGTTGGAGATCCAGGCTGGGCAGAAAGAGTCTGATTGGCTGGGAGAAAAGGGAGGTAAACAGTGACTAGAAGACTTTGAGGTATAACATCAGTGTAGCAGAAGGAGGAAGATGAAAGAGGGAGATGGATGGGAGTTGATGTTGGAAGAGGAAGTTATCAGAGTTTGATTTGAACAGTGGAAAATGCACTATGGCATGGTTCAGCCTAACCATCTGAGTGGTTATCAAAATGGAATGGAGGAGGATGGCTGATGGGACACAGAAGATCAAGCAGACCTTGAGGCTGATATGTTGGTGAGTATATTAGTCTCCCGAAGGGCTGCCAATGCAAAGTACTAGATATCTGTTGGCTTTTATAATGGGAATTTATTTGTGGTAAATCTTACAGTCCCAAGGCCATGAAAAGTCCAACTCAAAGCACCATAAGAGGTGGTTTCTCACCAAAGTCAGCGGCCACGTGCCGAAGCAAGATGGCGGGTGATCTCTACCTGGTCTCTCCTTCCCCTCCAGGCTTCCTCTCTCAGGCCCAGCTGCTCTGCTTTCTTCTGGATTTCAGGTGCATACTGGCATAGGGCTTGTCTCTTTGGGCTTCCTATATCAGTCTGTGTTGAGTCACTCCTTACTGACTTAGTTGAAAAAGCCCTAAAGCAATCTTAACAGGTAATTGAATCAAAGGCTCCTCAGCTGAATTTAATGCAATCAAAGGTTATCATACCCAGAGGAATAGATTAGTTTGCAAACATAATCTTTCTGTTTTGGGGATTCATAAAATAATATCAAATTGCCACAGTGAGTCATCCTCAGGAATGTTGAAGTCACCCCGAATCAGGCAGAAGCTGGAGTAGAACTCTGAACCCTGGGGCAGCTTACCCCAAATGTGACAGCACACCATGATTTACACTTCATCCTCATCCTGATTTAATTGACTAATTCATCTTGTTACTCCAGTGCATTATGCTTCTTGGTTGAGCTTTCTAAAAAAAATATTTTCATCGTGTCAATCCTGTACCATCAGTGATTCTCTGTTACATTAGATGAAACTCCCTAAATTCCACATTGGCATTTAAGGCCCTCCCCCAACCTACCTTTATTATCAGCCTACCTGTACTGCTATCCTATGTGACTCCTATCAGGTCACTCACCTGCCCCTCCATCAAAAAAGTCTTCCCTTTGCTTTGACTCATGCTGATTCCCTAGCTGGGAGTGCTCTTCCTCTCCTAGATCTAGTCCAATCTAGATCCTTCTCTTAAAGCTCAGCTTGAGGTGCCACTCTCAGTGAACATCTCTTGCTCACCCACCTTAACTACCTAATTTCATCCTCTAATTTTCCCTTGGAATTATTTTGGCAGTAATACATGCAAGCATTTATTCCTATATAGGGTAATTAAGGAAGAATTGGACATTTTCAAAAATACGTTACTCACAAAACATGAACATGCAGTATGCATTTGTGTTTGTAGCTCCTGGCCTTGAGGGAATGAAGGCATGCACTGTGGCTGCTGTTTCTGCTGTTCATGGTGACAGGGTGCAAAGGGTATAGGATAGACGTGGGATTAATGTGTGCCTTGGGACACTGGGAGCACATATGGAGCACTTATTTAAATGATTATGGGAACAACTGTGATAGTTCCTTTACAAATTACATGCTTATATATAACCTAGTGACTGAGTAATCAACTTCTGAAGATGTTCCCTTCTTTTTGAATCTGTATTCAAAAATCTGTATTGTCTTAGAATTTTTCTTAAGTTGTGTACTACACACATTGTATATGGGACCAAACCAAACCAAACCAAACAAAAACCTGAACTCCTTGAGAATGGAAGTTTTAAGCTTTTACTTTTGTTTCCCTCTTAAGGCCCACTACAGTGCTGGGAAAAGGGCTAGCCTTTGAATCAGCGCTTACTGAAAGAATAAGTTACTGAAATATAATTTAAGATTGAGCTTTCCTGTCTCTTACATGCTTATTTTGGGAAAAAAATAGTAAGTATGTGGTATTTTAAAACAAAGAAATACAAAGATTATTTCTAAGCTTAGCATTATCTATTTTTCCCCCCATAATCTTGGATTTCAGTGATATCCCAAACATTTCCTCTATTAGATCCAAGAAAACATTTCTTTTACTCCTTTATTTGTGAATTCTGGACTCTACTCTTTGTTTTTTCCAAAATTAGTAAACTTTATTTCAACTTCAAATATAAAATAACAGACAAAAGGCAGCTTAACAAATTATGAAAGCATTACTTTAAAAATCCTGTCCAGGCACCTTTATCTTATTTAATCCTAAAAACAAACTCAGTTGTTTCTCTAGTATTTGGAAAAATGGATAAATGAGCACAGATTGGTTAAATGACATGACTAAGTTCTCCTTCAATGAAAAAAAAAATGCCTGATCATATTCACATCTCATAAAACTAAAAGAAAGAATAGAGTTGTCACTATCTGAGTTGGAAGACTGAGCATGCAGCAAGTGGAGGTGGCAGCAGCTCTGCAGGGACAGGGGAAGGTCAGGGGTTAGTTGTAAGATAATTCTTCTGTACTGTGTGGGTAAATCAAAATGCCAAGAGTGTTTGCCCACTTCTCTCAATTGCTTCCCCAACCCCATGAATTTGGCCATGTTTCTGCTCGACTCACTGTTGAGTTAAAACATTCTGGATGACTACAGTTCCGTAACTCTGTTTATCCCAATTTTACTGAGATTATAGTTAGCCTAACATATGATGGAGAGGTTCCTTTCAGGGGTAGTGATTTGAGGAAATGTAATTATTCTGCCTGTGGTTCATATTCATATGCAAGTCCTAGTGGCATAGAAACTAATAAAATAAAATATTTTATTTAAATAAATTACCCATGTCTCAGAATCCCATTATTAATGCTCTAAAATTATCCAAAATTTAAATAACCTTCTGTGCAAATATAAAAATTGTGAATACCTGTTAAAACTTGGTAAAAATACTGCAATTTATTTCATATTTTATATCAATAATGACCAGAAAATTATTTGGGCTCAGATGTGTTTAAACCTCAGAGTTCCTCTGAAAAGGAAAAAATGAAAATATCTGAGTATTTAGTAGAAAATCATTCTTGAATAGGAAAGATATTCTCTAACTCTAAGCAAAATGCTTGTCATCAATATGGATTTTTTGTTATTTTATTGAAGAGAGTGGAGAAAGCCTCAGAATTTGCAGCTTCGAAAGCATTTTCTGCTGGAAATTCAGATTTATGCAGAAGGCTTTGGGACCAAATCATAGATTTGGAAACATCTGAGCAAATAGAGGATCACAGTGAAGCCTATGCAGAAGGTGAGAGAATACATTTCTTTGTCGCCATGTTAACAATTCTTTGAAGTACAACTTATTAAAGCATAATCCATTATATATTTCAAAGTATGGAATGGAAGCTTCTCTTTCCCTTGTTCTTAATTTTGGTTTCTTTCTACTGCCCTGAAGCTAATTTACTCTGGAGTTAACTCCAGTATTATAAGTTAGGATATATTTAAGACCTATTTTGTGTTCTGAAATAGTACCACATCCAGAGGCAGTTTGACATAACACAGTTATCTGTGTTATGTATCTGGTGATACTTATAAGGTATCAGACCTGTGGCTCAGATGTTAGCATGTTAATTTGGTCTAGTATTATACAATTTGACCACTAGTTTATAAAGTGATTTTTTTCCTTCTGAAGGGAGTCTAAAGCCAATTTAATCTCTCCACCTCCAAAAGCGTTTACTCCTCTTGAATTCAGTGTTTCAGTCATTGATGCCCTGAGAATGCCAGCATTTAGGGTTTGAAGAGATGAAGGGAAGAAAGCAAAGCAGACTGAGAAGGAGAGGCCGTTGTGTTAGGCACAAAATAGAGTGTGATGTCCTTGAAGCCAGTTCCATTCGGATTATTTGTGTCTCCAGTTATTCAGATTTATTCCTTCGTTTATTCAACAGACATGTACCTAATTCCTACTATGTACCAGGCACTATTTTGGCACTGTAAGTACAAGTTACGAACAAGAGAGAAAAAGCCATTGCTGTCATGGTAGACATTGTAGTGTGGGAATAAAGGAAATTAAACAATCAGGTGACGGTAAGTTTGGACCTGAATAACAAGGAGCCAGCTGAGCACTGATCAGGAGAAAAGCATCCCAGGCAGAGGGAGATGGGGAGTAAAAAGCCCAGAGCCCCGACAGGCTTGGTGTGCAAGCCTAAGGCAAGACCAGAGTGGCTGGAGATTGCAGTGGTGAGCAGAAAACAGATCACATGGGAGTTTATAGGCCTGAGAAAAGAGTTTAGATTTTATGCTGAGTATGATAGGACATCAGAGAAGTGTTTTTTGTTGTTGTTTTTTCTGTAACACCTTTATTGAGATCTAATTCATATATCATTGCATTTCTCATTTAAAGTGTGCAATTCACTGGTTTTTAGTACATTCAGAGTTGTGCAACCAGCACCACAGTGAATTTTAGAATGTTTTCATCACCCCATTGAAGGGTGTTAAGGTGAGCAATAATATGATATTTTTAAAACATACAGAGACTGGATGCAGGAAAGGAAGAGGGGATGATGGGGGAAAATGATACCAGTGGTTGGCTATTGCATGATCTGACTGAGGTACTGGCTCTTGGCCTCAGGTAGTTGGTAGTGCTGGAGATGGAGAAAGAGAACTGATTCTGAAATTGATGGGGCTATGTCTTGTCCACCACACCTCCCACCCTGCCACTAGGAACACACAGTATAAATTAGCTTAGTAAAGATTCTGAAAAGTCCTGTAGTTAAAAGGAAATGTTTACTTATCCCAACTTTTCCCAGGCTTCCTAGACCGTGAAACTCTTTTATCCCCAAATACCTATTAATGTCCTGAGAAATTAGTGATCTACTTTAGCAAGTACTCATGTATGGATAGAGTATGGTTTTCAAAGGTTTATATCCTTTTCATGCCTCTCATTACTATTAATTTTCTACAAGAATTAGTGTTCTGAGGAACATACTTTGAGAAACTCTTCTTTAAGGTAACCTTGTATACCTACCCTCTGATCCAAAATTAGGTATTCCTACAGAACAAGGGCAATCACCATTTCTTTGTTCTTTCAGGCACACTTCATAGTAAACCCGCAGTTACCAATGGCAATGTTTGACATTTAGTCGGTCTGAATTATTATACATACAAATGTCTCAATTATTGTACACAAAAGTGACTCAGTAAATACCTGCTTCCTTTCTCCATCTTCCTTTGAGTGCTAGTATACTTCCTTTTGTTGCTACTATACTTCTCACAGTTTCTGCTACTTGGAATCATTTTTTTTTTCCTGTTTAATACATCATGCATGCCTATCTTTATTAAAAGTTAAGCGGCTTTTAGCATATAGAAACTCTCCATTCCCTAAGAGCTATTTGATAATGATAATAACAGTGATGAAGTTAATGCTAAAGTAGAATCTTTTTCCATACCTATATATTTTAAGGAGATTTTCTGAATACCACTAAGAAAGTAATCCAAATGGAAGTTGGCTTCCAAAACATCATACTCTGTTTTTCCTCCTACCTCAATGGCCTCTCCTTAGTCTGCTTTGCTGCTTCCTCCTTATCTCTTCAATCCCTAAATGTTGGAGTTGCTCAGGGCTCAGTCCTTGAACCCTTCTCTACCTACCCTCCTCCTTTAGTGATCTCATCCTCTTCTATGGCTTTAAATACTGCCTGTATGCTGACAGCTGCCACACTTATTTCTTCAGCTTGGACCTCTCCCCTGAAACCCAGACTGGTTTAGCCAATACCTATTTGACATCCATATTTTGGATTATTGCCTTTGTCTCCCGATTAGTGTCCTCTGCCTCTGTAATTGTCCCCCTATAGCTTATTTCAGCATAGTAGTCAGCATGATCCTCTTAAAATATAAGTCACTTGTATGCTCTTATGGCTTCCCATTGCACTCAGAGTAAAAGCCAAAGTACCTAGAATGGCCTCAAGATTCTAACCTAGGATTTTTCGACCTCAGTACTGTTGACATTTGGGGCCAGATAATTCTTTGTTTTGGAGGGTTGTCCTGTGCATTGTAGAATGTTAACAGCATTCCTGGCCTCTGCTCACTAAATGCCAGTAGCACCCTCCACCCCAGTTTTGACAACCAAGAATGTCTCCAGGCATTGCCATATATCTCCTCAGGACCAAAATCATTCCTGGTTGAGAATCACTGCTCCGAACAATATGATCCCTATTACCTCTTCCACCTCATTTCCTACTACTCTCCCCCTCACACACTCCAGCCACACTGACCTCCTTGCTGTTTCTCCAGCACTATAGACACACTCTTCCTTTTGTACCTACTTTCCCTCTGCAAGGAATAATATTCTTTCACATATCCATATGGCTCATTCCCTTACCTCCTTCCCATCTGTCTCAAATATCTTCTCAGTGAGACCTTCGCTGACCACGCAGTTTAAAATTGCAACACCCATTTTCCATTTCTTGTATTCCACATTTAATTTCTGTGTCTCTTTTTCTCTTATTTATTTATTGTCTCTCTTCCCCAATTAGAACATAAACATCATGGTGGCAGGGTTTTTTTTTTTTCCTGTTTTGTTCACTACTATATTCTAAGCATCTAGTCAAGAGCTTGACATGATAGGTGCTCAATTAATATTTATTGAATGAATGAAAATAGTGAATGAAGAAACTTAATAAATCATTCAAATATTTAAAAGATATTTTTGTTTTATTGATAGCTCAGGAGCTTGTCAATGATTGGTTAGACACCAAACTTAAGCAAGAACTAATAAGTGATGGAGAAAGTGATGCTGAAGATACTGCGTCAAGAATTGCTCCTATGCCGGAAACTAATAGCATTTTGAAATATGAAAGATTTGATGGTAAGAGCTTCTCTGATTGTTATAAGCTTTAACATCTAATGAGTGGGCCTAAGAAGTCTTTTTAATTGTTTTGAATGATAAATGATATATTTGACTTTTCGATGTTTTGCTTAGTTTTATTATTGGCTTTCATTTTTCTTGATTGAATATAAATTATTTATACTATGTCCTCAGTAAGTTGATGGTGTTTTTTAAATAAAATAATCTATTATTTATAATTCTGCTTATGATTACAACATGTAACAAATAAATATATAAATAGCAATTAATGTTGTTTGAGTGACTCTTCCACATATATTGTTGGATATACTATTTACTTTGATGGAAACTACATTTAAGCATTCTTATATCATTTTATATTGACAAAATGCTTCATATATCTTTATTCATTATTATTTATAAGGGAAATTATTACTTTCCTAGTTCCCCCATCCACCAACCCAGAGGAAAATACCACTATTGTTTGCAGAGCTAGTGTCAACCAAGTTAAATAGCTACCTTGTGAGGGTTCATTGAAAACCCCAGGGATCCTATGTTTTCCCCAGATCGTAGAGGTAGGCATGATGGTGCTGGAGACTCTTCCACATATCACCCTTGGTGAACTCACCTGGCAGGATTCTTCTGGTTTAGAACTCTAAAAAATCCCCAGCTAGGGGATCACAAAGTCATGAGCTCTTAAGGTTAGAGGAGTCCTTCAAGATCACCTAGTCTTAGCTATCCTACTCATCCTCCATTATAGAAATCTTTCTGTGATATCCCTAACATGAGGTGATGTAGTCTCTGCTTGAACACTTCCTGGGACAGGGCACCTGCTACGTCAGGGGAAGACCAGTCAGCTGATGTGAGGCTCTAATCTTCATTGCATTCTCCCTTCATTAGGGTTTTGTTCCCAGTAAATTTTACCCTTTGGTGTAATAGAAAATTTTTCATGTTCCCTCCCTCAAGAACAGCCTTTTTATTTTTGTAGGAGTTTGAATCATCTCTGATCTCTTATATACCTCAATGTTCCTAGATTAAATAGCACCAGTACTCTCAACAATTTTTTATTTTTCTTGCCCCAAGACAAGATTTGTGACAGAGCTAAGGATTCCTTTCTAAATTAAAGTGGGTATTAGCATTGAGCTAGTTATGAACCCATCTATCTATATTACTCACTTCCAACTCTTATTTGTACATCTTTTCTGTAGTAATATTATAAAAGTCTTAACAGGATGCTACCAACTAGCACAGTAAATATACTTGCTGGTTCTGGGAGCACATAAGCATTATTTGGCCCCTTTAGAAGTAAAGATTCCAAGTGACTCTGGAGAGGTCTTTGGGAATCTTATTTGATCTAGAACTTTTAGAATAACTTGAATCCAAGAAAACCCCAAGGTGACTGGATTTATGTCAGACTCCCAATATGCTCTTTTTTTTTTTCCAGAGCATCTACTGCAGTGATGGGCTAGAATGTTTTTCCTGGTTCTGGTTCAAACCTGTCCTCTATAGAGGTAGAATACAAGTTAGATAAAGTGTGAACAAGAAATAAAGACTCTAAGATAAGTATTTTTTAATAAATGACAAAAGCCATGGAGTCATCTGTTTCTAGTCCAGATGGAGGAACAGGGACATGATTTATCCCCACCCCTCACCTGAGATATCCAAAAAATAAAAACAGACAAAAAATATGGTGCAGTTTTCGAGACACTGGACATCGACAACGAAGGACTGTGATCTCTGAGAAACGGGAAGCAAACAATGTGAGCCATATAGTTGCCCCAGCCTATTGTCTTGTTTTTTTTTTGTTTGTTTGTTTTTTTTTTTACTAACCATGGGCTCCACTTTATATTACATTTTACATGTTGCCTGACAAAATATTATAGGTTTTGACAAAATGTATAATGGCTTGTATCCATCATTGCAATGTCATGCAGAACAATTCCAAAATGCCTCATATTACAACTATTCTTTCCTCTCCCTCCCCTCAGAACTTCTGGTGGCCACTGCCTTTGTATCAGTGATACAAGTTCTTCCATTGCTAGAATAATAATAAGTCTACTTTAGTCCATAGTTGCATTCCCCCTTATGTTTGTTTATTCCCAAGTCTTGAAGATTTTGGGATGGTGGTGCCTACTCTGTTTCTGATTGAGAGGGGACTTAGATCCCATGGGGCAGATAGATGGGACTGTTTTGCTTGCAGTTGTAGATAATCTCTGTCTTTTGGGGATGGGTATTGTCCATCATCATCCTTTTGTTAGCTGTCCTGGGTGAGTCCAATGAACTGGAGAGTAGGTGTTGCAACACTGATGAGATTCAGGGCTCAAACAATCAGTATCTTGGGAAACCAGTGTCCTGTCCCATGATTCTCATGGCTCCTGAAATATGCCTTTGATTCTGCGTGTTGATCCATGTGGGGGAGGGGCACAGGGAGAGCAGGGTGCAGAAGGCAAGAGGAACAAGAGAGAGTGGGGTAGCCTATTGTCTTGTGAGAATGTCCAGGTCATGGTACAAGGAAGGGGAACCCAGATGAACCGTGGTGGACTACCTGAGTTAAAGACATGGACCTGAGAGTCTAGGGAGAGACTAAGGACAGAGTACTGAAGAGAAGAGAGCAGCACAGGAAGAGAACCCCTAATAACTGAGGTTCAAAATATTTGAAGCAAAAATTGGTAGAACTACAAGGAGAAAGAGACAAATGCAAAATTATATTAGGAGAGTTCAATATCCCTCTTTTAATAATTGATAGAAGAACAAGTAGAAAGAAAATCATTTAAGGATATTGAAAAACACTTTCAATCAACTTGACCAATAGACATTTATAGAAAGTTCTGTCCAACAATAGCTAAATACACATTCCTTTTCAGATGCACACAGAACATTTACCAATTTTTTTTTTTTAAAGATTTATTTATTTATTTATTTATCCCCCCCCTTGCTGTTTATGCCTGCTGTGTCCATTCGCTGCGTGTCTTCTCCGTGTCTGCTTATCTTCCCCTTGCTGTGAGGT
This sequence comes from Cabassous unicinctus, assembly GCA_029593785.1. NCBI lineage: Eukaryota > Metazoa > Chordata > Mammalia > Cingulata > Chlamyphoridae > Cabassous > Cabassous unicinctus. Next base: position 1,719 of record JAQZBX010012243.1, on the reverse strand, counting down.
CCTGCTGCACCAGCCCCTCGCGCTGCGCGGGCTGGCCTGCCCTCACAAGGAGGCCCCGGGAAGCGAACCCGGGGCCTCACACATGGTAAACGGGGGCTCCATCGGTTGAGCCACACCCGCTTCCTGTTGTGAGGGCTTGCTGCATCAGCCCACTAGGCTGCGCGGGCCAGCCTGCCCTCACAAGGAGGCTCCGGGAAGCGAACCCGGGGCCTCCCATATGGTAAACGGGGGCTCTATCGACTGAGCCACTCCCGCTTCCCAACATTTACCAATTTAAACCATAATTTGAGTCATAAAATAAGTCTCAATAAATTTAAGGGATTCAGATTATACAAAATATGTTCCAAACCACAGTGGAATTAAATTAGAAATCAATAACAGAAAGATAAGTGAAAAATCCCCAAATATTTGGAAAGTAGATGTCATATTTCTAAATAACCATGGGTCAAAGAAGAAATAAGAAGAAGAAATTAGAAAATATTTTGAAATTATTGATAATGAAAACATATCAAGATATGTGAGATGCTGCTAGAAAAACTTAGGGCAAAATTTATAACACTAAACACCTATATTAGAGAATAAGAATGATCATAAATTAGCAACCTCAACTTTCACCTTAAGAAACTAGGGGGTAAAAAGAGAGAATTAAATCCAAAGTAGTCAGAGGAAATGGGAAAAACAACAAAACCTCTAGTCCCAGCTGTCTTTATAGGTGAGTTTTACTGAATACTTAAGGAAGAAACAATACCACCAATTCTGTACAAACTCTTCTAAAATTTTGATGAGGATGGAATAATTCCCAACTCATTCTAAGAGGCTGGCATTATCCAGATACTAAAACCAAATACATTATAAGAAAAGAAAATGACACAGCAGTATCTTTCATGATTATAGATGTAAAAATTAAAAACAATATTTTAGCAAATTGAATTCAAGATTAGGTAAATAAGGATAATACATTATGACCAACTGAGGTTTATTCCAAGAATAAAAGACTGGTTTAATTTCCCTTGTGATTTCTTCATTTACCCATTGGTTAAGAATGTGTTGTTTAATTTCCATGTGTTTTTGAACTTCCAAAATTTCCTTCTGTTTTTAATTTCTAATTTCATCCCATTGTGGTCACAGAACATGCTACATATGATTTCAGTATATTTAAATGCATTGAGATTTGTTTTATGGCCTAACATATGGTTTATCCTGGAGAATGTTCTGTGTGCACTTGAGACTGTTCTATAGATATCTGTTAAGTCTAGCTGGTTTATGGTATTGTTCAAGTCTTCTATTTCCTTGTTGATCTTCTTGTCTAGGTTTTCTACTCATTATTGAGATGGGATATTGATGTCTCCAACTATTGTTGAATTGTCCATTTCTCTCTTCAATTTTGTCAGTTTTTGCTTCATGTATTTTGGGACTCTGTTGTTAGATGTACGTAAGTTCATAATTGTTATGTCTCCATAGATTGACCCTTTTATTATTATAAAATGTCCTTCTTTGTCTTTAGTAATAATTTTTATTTTCTGTTATGAATATAGCCACCCCAGCTACTTTTAGGCTACTGTTTGCATGGTTTATCTTTTTCAATTCTTTCACTTTCAACCTGTATGTGTCTTTGAATCTCAAATGTGTCTCTTGTAGATGACATATAGTTGGATCTTATTTTTCTATACCCATTCTGCCCATCTCTGCCTTGTTTGGAGTGTTTAATTTATTTACATT
>JAQZBX010012242.1:0-41504 GCA_029593785.1 Cabassous unicinctus | reverse complement strand
AAAAGAAATAAACTACTACCTACCACAAAATCTTCAACATTTTTCCTACATTTTCTTCTAGAACTTTTATGGTTGTTGTTTTTATATTTAGATTCTTGATCTATTTTGAGTTAATTTTTGTGTAAAATGTGAGATAGCAGTCCTCTTTCTTTCTTTGGAACATGGATATCTATCCAGTTCTCCCAGCATTATTTGTTCTGGCTCAGCTGGGAGGGCTTGACAGCCTTGTCAAAAATCACTTGACTAGATGTGATCATGGCTTTTTATTAGTGTAATAGGATCACTGGGGGCCAGCTCTGAGAGCAGCTATTGTTACAACCTGCCCTGAACAAAGGTGGTGGCAGCCCTTTATCAATCTTCCATAGACATAGGGCAGTGGCCATGGAGAGTTAAGGACTCTATGCTTCCTGAAGGTTGCAGGGGATAATTAACTAAAGGACTACATTTGCTGGGCAGGCCAGGAAATCTCAGCTTTGGTGAGCTATTGGAGAAGTTCCTGGCACCCTTCCTGATCCCCTCACCAGGCCCCCTTTGTGAGTCTCTGGCCCTGTTTTGGCTGGGAAAGACTAACTTGGGAAAAGCCTCTCATGTGTACCCCTCCCCCTGAATTTACCCTCCAGGCAAAAGCAGCTTGAGACAATGAAAGAATGTAAAACAGTATAGCTGTGGACAGTCTGGGACAAAGGGTTGCTGGCTTCAAACACAAGGGAAAAGGAAGTCCTGGGAAACAGAGGGACAACAAAAGTCTGGTAAATGTGGTAACTCCAAAACAACAAACAAGCAAAAACTAGGTCAAAACACAGGCAAAAAAGACAAGAAAAACCTTAAACACTGAATTTGCCTAGAGCAGACCTTCCAGATAAGAAGGCTAAAGCTCAAGATCTCATGACCAGCTAGTTACAAAACCAAGAAACAGTCATGACAGGGAATAAATTCAAGAATTAACATTTTAAAAGATTAAAATGTACTGTGTGCAACAAAAGAATAAAGACAAACAATGAAAGAGGAAATGATAGCCCATCCACAGGAATAAGATAAAATCCAGAAAACACCAATGAATAAGATGAGAATATGGACATACTGAACAAATCCTTTGAAAAAAATGATCTTCACAATGCTAAAGGAAATGAAAGAAAATACAAAGAAAGAACTAAAGGTTATCAAGGAAATAATGAATAAGCAACATGAAAGCCTTAGTAAAGAGATAAAATTTTTAAAAAGAAACCAACAGAACTACTGGAGTTAAAGATAACAATAATGGAAATGAAAAATGCTTAGGAGGGTTTCAAGAGTAAATTGGGAATGACAGGAAAAAAAATAAGTGCACTTGAAGAAAAGACAATTGAAATGAGTTAGGCCAAGGAACAGTAAGAAAAAAGAAATATTAAAAGAAAAAATAGCCTAGGTCACCTCTGGAACACCATGAAGCATGCCAATATTTGCATTATTGGAGTTCCAGAACAAGAAGAAAGACAGAAAAGGGCAGAAGGAATATTCAAAGAAATAATGGCAGAGACCTTCCCCAAACCTAGCATAAAACATGAATACGCACAACCAAGATGCCCAGAGAAAACCAAACTAGAGAAACATGAAGAAAAATACCCCCATCATATACTGATCACACTACTGAAAACAAAGGACAAGGAGAAAGTCTTGAAAATGTCAAAAGAAAAGCAACATGTTATGTACAAGGGATTCACAATTATATTGAGTGCCATTTGCTCATCAGAAACCATGGAGGTAAGAAGGCAGTAGGTTAAACTACTTAAAGTACTGAAAGAAAACAACAGCCAGCCAAGAATTTTATATCCAGTGAAATTTTCTTTCAAAAATGAGGGGGAGATTTAAAAATTTCCAGATAAGCAATAGCGAAGGGAGTTCATCACCAATAGACCTGCCCTAAAAGCAATGCTAAGGGAGTTCTTCAGAATGAAAGGAAAAGATGCTAGACAGTAGTTGAAAGTGGCATAAAGAAATAAAGACTGGTGCTAAAAGTAACATTCCAGTATTATTGTTGTATATTGTTTGTTATGTAGCTGCACATATCACTTCTTATAGATATTAAAATTCAAATTCATAACAAGTAATGATAAAGCTATGATTTTATATTACAATGTATACAGATAAATGTGTTAACAAGTTCAAAATAGTGAAGGAACACCAGGATATAGAAAAAGTTATGTGCATGCCATTGAAGTTAAATTGGTATAAAACCAAATATGATTTTTATATATTTAGGATATTAAATTTTATTCCCATGGAAGCCACATGGAAAATAAATGAGGTACAAAAATGGTATAAGACTTTCAAAGGCTAAATAGCAAACTGTTAGAAGAAAGCCTTGTATTTTCAGTAACGATTTTAATATAAGTGGATTAAACTCTCCAGTTAAAGGACAGAAATTGGCAGAATAGATAAAAAAGCATGACTCAACTATATGCTGACTGCAATATACTCATCTGATATTCAAAGATACAAGTAGATTGATGGTAAAAGGATGTGAAGAAATATACCATGAAAGTAGTAATCATCAGAGAGTTGGGGTGGCTATACTAATATTGGATAAACTAGATTTAAGTCAATAAAAGTTATAGAGGACAAAATGTTCACTATATATTGATAAAAGGGACAATTCAACAAGAAAATGTAACAATTATAAAAATATATTCACCTAACAGCAGAGTCCCAAAATAATCAAGCATTTATTGACAGATTTGAAGGTAGAAATTGATGGGTCTACATTTAAAGTAGGAGACTTTAACTCACCACTCTCAATAATGGATCAACTACCTAGGCAGAAGATCAAATAATGAAGTACAAGAATGGAATGACACTAAACCAGGTAGACCTAACAGACTTTTGTAAAATACTTCTCCCAACAAAAACAGAATGCACATTCTACTAAAGTACACATGCATCATTCTCCAAGATAGGCAATATGTTGGGTCACAAAACAAGTCTCAATACATTCAATCATATTTAAATCAAACAATGTATATTCTCTGACTAAAATAGATTAAGCTAGAAATAAATAACAGAGGGGAAAAGGGAAAATTCCTAAATATCTGGAAATTAAGCAACATATTGTTAAACAACCAATGGATTAAAAGGGAAATGAAAAGTTAAATTAGGAAATATCTAGAGGCAAATGAGAAGGAAGATACCACATACCAAAACTTATGGGATGCAGAAAAATGAAATAAAAACAAACAAACAAACAAAAACAAAACAAAAAGTTGATTCTTGAAAAGATCAATAAAATTGACAAACCTTTAGCTAGACTGACAAAAAAAGAGAGAAGTTACAAAAAATAAAAATCAGAAATGAAAAGGGGGACATTACTACTGATCCCTCTGAAATAACAAAGGCTATAAGATAATACTATGGACAACTCTATGCCAATATATTAGATAACCAAGATGAAATGGACAAATTTTTAGAAACACACAAACTATTTACATTGACTCAAGGAAAAAAGATCTCAACAAACCAATTACTCGTAAAGAGAATGAATCAGTCATTTAAAAGTTCCCATCAAAGAAAATCCCAGCACCAGATGGCTTTACAAGGGAATTTTACCAAACATTCCAAGAAGACTTCACTTCATTTCCACTCAAACGTTCCACAAATTAGAAGAGGAGGGAACACTTTCTAATCTATTCTACATGGCCAACATCACCTTCCTACCAAAGCCAGATAAAAATTCCACAAGAAAACAAAACTGTAGACCAATAGCTTTTATGAATATAGATGCAAAAATCCTCAACAAAATAACAGCAAACAGAATCCAACAACATATTAAAATAATTATTCTCCATGATCAAGTGGGACGATTTATCCCTGGTAAGTAAGGGTGGTTCAACATACAAAAACTAATTAATGTAATATACCACATTAACATAATGAAGGGAAAAACATACGATGATATTAATTGATGCAAACAATGCATTTGACAAAATCCATCAACTCTTCTTGATGAAAATACTAAGACTACTAGGAATAAATGAAAGTTCCTTGATATGATAAAAGGCATATATGAAAAGCCTACAGCTAACATCCTACTTAATGGTGAAAGACTGAAAGCTTTCCCTTGAAGATCAGGAACAAGATAAGGATGTCCACTGTCATCACTCTTATTCAACATGGTACTGGAAGCTCTTGCCAGAGTGATTAGGCAACAAGAAGAAATAAAAGACATCCAAATTGGAAAGGAAGGAATAAAACTTTCCCTATTTGCTGATGATATCATCTTATATACGGAAAATCCTGAAAAATACACAGCAAAGCTCCTAGAGCTAATAAATGAGTTCAGCAATGTGCTGGGGTACAAGATCAATGCCTCAAAATAAGTAGGTTTTCTATACACAAGCAATGAATAATTGAAGGAAGAAATCAAGAAAAAAAATTCCATTCAGAATAGCAACTAAAAGAATCAAATATCTAGGAATAAATATAACCAAGGAAGTAAAGAACTTGTACACAGAAGACTATAAAACTTTGCTAAAAGAATCAAAGATGACCTAAATAAATGGAAGGCCATTCCATGTTCATGTATTGGAATACTAAATATCCTTAAGATTTCAATCCTATCCAAAGCAATTTGTAGATCCAATGCAATCCCAATCAAACATTGAATATTCTTCTTTCCAGAAATGGAAAAGCAACCATCCAATTTATATGGATGGGTTACATGCCCTGAATAGCTAAATACATCTTGAAAAAGAAGAATGAAGTTGGAAGACTCACATATCCTGAACTTAAAATTTATTACAAAGCCACAGTAATCAAAACAGTGTGTTACTGGAACAAGTATAGACATATAGACCAATTAAATGGATCTAAGAGCTTATAAATCAACTCTCAGATTTATAGCCAGCTGTTTTTTGACAATGGGGTAACGACCACTCAACTGGGAAAGAATAGTCTCTTCAACACACGGTTTTTGGATAACTGGACCTCCATTTGAAAAAAAAAAAAAATGAAAAAATAAAAAGGCCCCCTACATCATACCTTATACAAAAATCAACTCAAAATGAATCAAAGATCCAAATATAAGATCTAGAACGATCAAACTTCTGGAAGAAAACACACAGAAGCATTTTTAGGCACTGGTTTCTTAGACTTTACACCCAAAGAACAAGCCATCAAAGAAAAAATAGATAAATTGGACATCATCAAAATTAAAAAACAAAACAAAACAAACTTTTGTGCCTCAAAGGAATTTATCATGAAAGTAAAGATAACTTACTCAATGGGAGAAAATATTTGGAAACCATATATCTGATAAAAGTGTAAAATATAGAATATATAAAGAAATCCTTTGTCTTACCAACAAAAAGACCAACAACCCAATTTTAAAAGGGGGGGGCAGTCTAGAATAGGCATTTTTCCAAAGAAGACATACAAATGGCCAGAAATTCCATAAAAAAGATGTTCAACCTCATTAGCCATCAGGAAATTGCAAATCAAAACCACAAGATACCATTTCATACCCATTAGAATGGATGCTTTTAAAAAAGCATAAAATAACAAATGTTGGAGAGGATTTGGAAATGTAGGATTACTTATTCATTGCTGCTGTCAATGTACAATGGTGCAGCCATATGGAAGACAGTTTGGCGGTGTCTCAGAAAGCTAAGTAGAGAACTGCCATATGACTCAGCAATCCCCCTATTTGATATATTTGAAAAGAATTGAAAGCAGGAACTCAAATAGATATTTGCACACCAATGTTCATAGTGGCATTATTCACAATTGCCAAAAGATGGAAGCAACCCAATTGTCCATCAACTGATAAATGGATAAACAAATGTGGTGCATACATACAATGGAATATCATTTACCCCTAAATAGGGATGAAGTCCTGATACATGCAACAACATGGAACATGGATGAACCTTGAAGACATCATATTAAATGAAATAAGCCAGACACAAAAGGACAAATATTGTATCATCTCACTGATTTGATACAATTAGAATAAGCAAATTCATAGAATAAAAATTTCTAATATAGGTTACCAAGGGATGAGGTGGGGAACTGAATAGGATGTTAAGGCTTAAAATATACAAGGTTCTTATTTGGAATGACAGAAATGTTTTGGAACTGGATGGTGGTGATGGTAGAACAATATTGTGAATGTAATTATAAGCACTGAAATATATATCTGAATGAGGAAATGTTAAAAGAATAATTTTTTAAAAAAATCCATGGAATTACTGTACACAAACTGTGAACCCTAAGTTAACCATGGACTATAGTTAATAGTAAATTATAAAAATATGTTATCACCATTTGTAACAAACGTCCCACATTAATACAAGCTGTTAATAACAGGGTGGTATATGGGAAATCTGTATTTTATGCATGATTTTTCTGTAAACACACAACTTCTCTAATAAAGAAAAAAGTAAAGAGAACCACTATGGTACTAAAATACTAGTTGTGGAAAAATTATCCTCTTTATTTTTGCCATTGAATGCATTTTTACTCTAGAAACTGAATGAGTTAGGTCAAAATTTGATGTTAAATATTTTTGCCATATTATTCCTCGATATTGTGAGGCCATATAAAATTGGGCACTGCATTTGAACGTCATTATTTTGGCTGGCTCCTCATTTTCCAGGTATCAGTTCAGGTATTATTGCATCAGAGGTACCTTTCCTGATCATGCTTTCTAAAATGTCTTCTTTATTTAATCTCTGAAAATAGGTATTGCCATTTTATTTCAAATATAATATTTATTACAGTTCTATAATCAGTTATTTAGGGTTTTTTTTGGAAATTTTATATAATTTCCCAAAAGTATTTAACCCTATGATACCAGGGGAGAGGGTGTAGGTAGAGGTACTGGGACCTTATTTGTTTAGTTCATGAAATAGGGTAGCAAATCAATAATTTGCATGAAGTGAATAAACAAATAAAGTAAATGAATGTGATTTTTTCAGAAATTCAGGAATTGCTTACTAGAGACACTTTACTTTTGTAATGTTAAGATTGCCATGAGAACTTTATACAGATTTTCTTCCCTCTGCATCCTGTTCTTCCCCTTTAATTTCCACAAAATGTATTACTTAACATTTAAGATTTTGAAAGGTGAGGGGCTTTCTGAGCTATAATCAGATTCATCTCTTTGTCTGCAACAGCAATAGTCAGTGACTACAGAAGGCAACCATCACAACCCCAGCCATGCCCATGGTTCTCTTAGAGGAGTCTGCTGTTTATACTGACCCAGCTTCCTGACCACAGCTGATCGACAGATGTGACAAGAGCCCAAAAGGAAATTCGTGCATAGATTTTCCAGTGGCCTATGTGGTGGGCTCATACATGGTTTCCTGCAGCTCCTGGGCTTCCTGAGAGGCTCAGCTGTTTTTTACTGGACTTTTTTATGACCTGAACCATGTGGTCCTGACATAGCCTTACAATGAATTTTTTGTTATTGAAATAATGTGAATGAGTCTTTGTTTCTCATAAACATAAGAGCCTTATATAATCCCAAGTAGCTTAACATGTAAAAAATATTATATTTGATTTAAAATTTATTTCTGTATCTTGTATGTGACAAATGACCTGTCAAACATTATGTGAAATTATAATATTTTAAACAAAATTTTCATGTCATATTGTCAGGATGGCTGGAAACTGACCACCCAAAACTGATTTCATATTGAGCAAGGGGGACGGTGAATGTGATTCACCCAATGAATCAAGGACAACAGATCTCACTGCCTCTCTGTTTCCTATTCTTCCTCTGATTTCCTCTCTCTCCTCCCCTTTTCTTTCTCTTCTTTCCATTCTTGCTCTTGTTAGTAGTCTTCTCCTTCTCTTTCCCCTTTCCTCTCTTTTCCTCTACCTCTTCTTCCTGCTTCTCTCTCTCTCATCCTTTTTCTGCCTTTCAGAATAGTGCTGCTATTGGCCCTGTCAATAGCACAAATGTTATGATGTTCTGAATCCCAAGCTACTATTTACAGATATATTTGTCCAGATAATGATGATGTAAATAAAAAATTACATGCAAGATTTGTTGCAGGGAATGTCATACTCAGAAAATTGATAATGCATAATATATACATGTATGCTTCATGTATGTCCTTGCATATATTGTGAATAAGTAATTACTGGATATTAATTATAAGCTTAATTAAATTAATTCATAACCTATTTTTCTAAGTGTACTTTTGATTTTTGATAGTAGGCTTGAAACAACTTATAATCTTACTTGCAAAGATAATCACCAAGCAAGAGGTTTTTATATATGTATAAGAAATTATTTTGCAAAGAGGAGTACTTTAAAGACATGAGATAACTGGCATATTTTATTACCATGGTTATCATCATAATGACAAGGCTGGAAATTCACCAGAAGCAAGACTTGCAAGGATAGTTCATAAAAGTAAATAACAATAATTAACTATGGTTACATTAGTATTTTATAAACTAAAACTGACTCTAGATTTTAAAACTTTATATTTTGTGCTATTACAATGAAGCAATTCATAAAGCATCATTTCAAACTTTATAGAAAAATGAACCTTTTTAGAGGTTTTATCTTCGGTTTGGTTAAAAATGGTGTATTCTATTTCTAGATCAATTACTAAAACTTAGAATCTATAAATAGACATAAAGGATGAAATCTTGTTGTTTATGAGTTTCTAAATCAGTGATGAATTTGTAAAATGTCTTTCTACACATGGGATGAAAAATTAATATCATTTGAAGGGCTTTTTATCCAATTAAACAGAAAATGAATTTTCCTTTATTTCTTTGTGTAAGAGATTATGCACTAAATTTTATACCATGAGCCATTATTTGTTAAAAAGTTTCCAAGTTTCATTTTTCTCTTAGAATCTTATTGACAAAACCCATCATTTTCAGTAGCAACCATCAATATAAAAGTTGAAGTAGGCTCCATTCCATTTAAGCATTTAATTTCAAAGGATGGATTGGACTGCGCTGTGCAGGGGACTTTGTGTTATTAGGTGTTATTGCTCTCAGTTACGCAAAAAAAAAAAAAAAAAGCTTTGATTTTATATTCTTTCACTACAGTTGGCAGTTCCTTTAAAAGACAATTCTGTATATCTTATTCTGCCCCCTACAAACCCTGTCCATCTGCAAACCTGTGCTGGGATTGTAAACCTGTGCTGGGATTATAAACCTGTGCTGGGATTGTAAACCTGTGCTGGGATTGTGTGACAAGCAACCATAGGTGCCTATTTCTGGGTCTTCCAGACCAGCTCATACTCTCTCACTACACTCTTCTTCCTGTCCCACAACCCACAGAATTTATTCTCTCCATAGTAAACAGGGAGATCTTCTAATAAATTTAGATCCAATATAACTTGCTGCTTTAAACCCTCCAAAGAAACTCCATTATAACTAGAATGAAGTACTAAGATTTTGGGTGGTGTACATGGCCGTCCGTGATCTAGCCTTGCCTATTCCTTCAACCTCATCTCCTACCAATCTGCATCATGATTATTTAACAGGCTCCAGCTATGATAGCTGTCACTTGAACTTACTCAGCACTTCCCTGCCTCAAGAGTCCTTGCATTTTTTTGTCCCCTGTACTTGAATGGCTGACTCCAGATTTTTACTTTGCTGATTCCTCCTTGTAATTTGGTCTCAGGTCAAATGTTACTTACTTATAGAGATCTTCCCGGAGCTTCTTATTTTATTCTCAACCCTGCCATTTCTGTCATATTAACTTTTAATGAACTTTGTTGCATATATTGCTATCTCCAAATGTCCTATATATTTGTTTATTTGTGTATTATTTTCCCCATCCCTTACAAGGATGTAAGAAACATAAGAAAAATACTGGTTAGTTAGTGTTAGATGAAAGAATAAATGAATAAATGAATGAGTGCTTCTCTCATTCTAGGTTTTTTACATTTAGATTTTCTCTAATTTTACATAACACATCATCAACAATTTCTTAGGTACCTTTCTTGGCAACCCAGTTTGGGCTTGCTCTTTGTGCATCTGGCTGACATGTCTTAGTCCATAACTTCAGCACAGTGTATACCAGCCAAGGGTGAGGGTAACCTTGGGAAATGCCTTTGTGGTTTGTCAGCATAAACAGGCGCGTTCAATTCTTGCAGTCTCCACCCAAATGGAGAGGGTGAATTGATCCCTTTGAAGTTATTTTAGATCGGTCCTAGAGGATCAACTAGGCTATTTCAAGCTTAAATTGTTCCTTATCTTGGAAATATGCAGTTATAAAGCCTTTGCTGGAGCCAGGTGATACTGGATTGCAAGAGCCAGTTGTTAAATATTCAGGAATTTTTGGTTAAACTGACATGGTGGAAGTATTTACACCACAGACATTACAGAAATTGAGAAATACCACAAATCAGAGTTTCCCACACTCCAGGAAATATGGTTTCTCAGTCCACCACTGACTGTATTATCCTTTATGTGACTATCTTAAGGTAATTTTTGCTTCGGTGTTAGGGAGAACTCACTCATTACCTCATGAAGTAGATGAGGTAAAGTAGATGAGGGACTTCCATTTTGTTGAGGAGATGTCTAAAGACCGTATACTTTAAAATCTGGATTGGTAGCCTTATAAAATTCCATATGGTCACAGGACTCATTCTTAAAATGGTCTGAACATTCCCGTACTGGTAAGGTATAGGAGGATGGGAAGTAAAGTTCAAGTTTTATATTAATGATATAGGACTGCTATTGGTGTTCTGAGATACCCTTCTCTCACATAAAGTATTGGTGCAGGACAATAGTCACATAAGGTAAGAAACACATGACTTTAACCATCAAATCTTGGGACTTAAAGCAATAGAGTCAGCAATACTCTGTGAATCTCCCATAATAACCAGCTTCTTCAGCATTTTAATAAATCTGAGCTTTAAGTTCACCCAATCAGAAACTTTTCATTGTTCATTCATTGTCAGTATACAATGGCAGTAGTGGTGTTAAGGAATTGTTACGGTCCTTAAGGCAAAGAGAAAAGGCAGAGTTTCCCATTTCCCATAGTTACCAGGGGAGATATCCATCAGTTTCAGGGGAGTCCTCCAGCCAGTAATCCTGCAGCATATGGAGAACTGAGTCCAGCTGGCTTGACAGTCACAGCATTTCTCCTTTTTCCAAAACCAGAGCTTCATGAATCCCACTTGCAACTAAGAACTGCTTTAGTCTCTGAACATGATTTCTAGTCCCCTATGTGAAAGACTGAAAGAGATGTAGCCCAGTATGTGGGTTTCAGAATAGTCACTGTACCACCTTTCTATGGTGATCCCAGCACATTAATGCAAATGATTAGAATTCTGACTTGATCACTTGGCTTCAGGCCTATCTGGAAGGTACCCAGCTCCACAATAGCTCCAGAGGTTGGATCTTGCATTTGCCAATTCTCCCCTTTCCCAATAACTCAAAACACTGATTTTTCTCTTAATTTCATGTATAAGGATGTAACCTCTTCCTTTAAAAAGGACATAAGTCAAAAGCAAAAAAAGTCTAAGTAATTATAATTTTAGTAATTCTACCAGGCAGCTACTATGATGTTTGATTGGTTGTAATGAGCAAGCAATTTTTATTCTAAATGTGCAGAGTTGTTCTCACCCAAACACATAATCCATGTGTAGATGATGCATGATGGCAAATTTGCTCACCCATGTACCCATAGCACTTCACACAGTCATTATTACAAATAAGGTACTCAATAAACTTAGATACATAAACAAATGAATTTCTGAAGAAATTATTTTCATTATTTTGAGTAAATTATTAGCATTACCTCAGACATAAAAGTATAAGCTAACCCTATTAGGTATAGAATGTGAAGAAGTATCTGGCTTTTCACCCAGAAACCTTTCTTTGCTCTCATTTTTATAGTTTAGGCAGATAAAGTGAAAGTGCTCTACCTCTTGCATTATGGCCTGGGTAAATATGGACTTTTCTGTCAGTCCACAGTAGTATTTGCTGATAAAAGTCTGAAATTTCCAGATGAGCCCCGATGAGCTTAGGTAGAGAGAAAAGACCTTTAAATTAAGAGTATTGGAGAAATAGTATAACCTTCTCATTTGATATAGGAGTATGCCTTAGTACTGATGGGGACAGACTTGGTTAGAATAATAGGCTATGGGGAATCAGTATGGGCCAATGAAACCACAGGGAAAGAAAATAGAACTGATTCTGATTCTACATCTTTCATTCACTAGACCATGTGGAATTAAGCCAATCATATAGATTATTTGGATATCAGTTGTCTCATCTGCAAAATGGGGACCTTAATATTTGTTGAAAGGATTACAAGAAAAATATTAGAAAATCACCTTGTAATATATTTAAGATTTATTTATTTGTTCAACCATTATTTATGGAGTGTAAGATTTTACAACATTTTTAAATTTTATAAAATATAATGGTATTGCATCTACACATATTATATGATTTGTAGCCATATTATTTCTATTTTCCCTGAGCAGTAGAATGAAGCAGCATAGTAGTCTCACTTAAGGGTAGATAGAGTTACTTGATGGCTGTCTTGGTTTCTAGGGTTGGCTAAACAATGGGAATTTACTGGTTCACAGTTTCAGAGACTAGAATGCTTACTTCCTTCTAGCCGGTAGTGTCCTGACAATCTGGTAAACCTTCGGGTTCCTTGGTTTTTCCATCACGTGTCAATGTACATGACTGTATTATCCAGGGTTCTCTAAGGAAACAGAACCAATGGGAGATATCAGTAAATATGAGATTTTATAAAATTGTCTCACATGACTGTGGGCATGCATGAGTCCAAGTTCCATAGGGCAGGCTGCAAGTTAGGAACTTTGATGAAGGTCCATGATGATTTCCCCGAATTCTCTCTCTCAATGCTGAAATCACTTTTCCATTTAAGGCCTTCAACTGATTGGATGAGATGTCTCTCTTTGCTGAAGGCAATATCCTCAGTTGATTGTAGATGTAATCAGCCATAAACTTACTGATGACTTAAGTCCAGGAAATGTCCTTGTATTCAATTAGTCCAGTGCTTGCTTGATCAAACAACTGGGCACCATTACCTGCCCAGGTTGACACATTAGACTAACCATCACAATGGTAGCATCTTCTCCTTTCTCTTCCGTGTTCAGCTTCTACTCTTCTCTGTTGACTTTATATCTATGTCTGAATTTCATTCTGCTTATAAAGGATTTGCATCAGGATTAAAGCCCAACCTAATTCAGTTGGACACATTTTAACTAAAACTAACATCTTCAAAAGGTCCTATTTACAAATGGTTTACAGCCACAGGAATGAATTAAGATTAAGAACACCTTTTTTCTGGGGTACATAATTCAAACTATCACAACTGCCAACTGTATCTACAATCTTCAGTTGGTCTCAGCCTGTACAGTAGGTGTTGAGGATAGCTTTAAAAAAGCAACAAGTAGAAACTGTTTGTTTGTTTCATTTCACTTTAATTGGTTTTCTGTACCTCAGTACTATGGAAATTGTTAGAAATGATATGGGAGTCAAAACTGAAATAAAAAGATCTTTGTCCATCAATGTAAATATCATTCAACAATTAATGTTTTTTCATTTTGAGCCAAAATGGCAAGAAAATTTGTCCATATATTGGGAAGTTCAGAGAATCTCTTCTAATAATTTTTTTTTCAGGGTTCTAAAAGAAAATGAAGCAGAATGTGTTGGCTGGAGCATAAAAAATTCCGTGTCAAATTGTGCCCACAAATCCCCTCAGCTTTTCTCTAACGTAATCACTTTCTGCCCTGTGTTTGCTTGATCACCTGCCTACATGGTTTGAATATAAAAATAGTAATTCTTGATGCTACAAAGAACACAAAGGAATTTTTACAAGGCCCCCAATGTCTTCTTATCTGAAAACTGGGCTCTGCTTTTTTCTGAATGTGAATTTTGGCTTTAAGAGGTTTTCAAGGTAAAAAATACTTAACTTTAATTTTTAAATGTTTGGGTAACTTACTTTTATGGATTTAGGTGTCTGCCTTTCAGCTAGTCCTGCATATCTTTTGAAAAAAGTCGGTGACAAATAACTCTTAAACCATTCTGCCATAATTTCACACCAAAGAGATTTCAGTTGACTGCCTAAGGAAGATAAAATATGGATCTCTTTTGTCAATTAGTCTATGCTGATAAAGGTGAGCTGACAGATATCAGGGTTTCAAGGGTTACTGTAGATGAAAGCACACCTAAATTCTTCTTTATATCTTCTCTGATGTTCTATGAAAGAAATATTTACCTGGGACTGCTTATTAGAAATTCCTACCATTTTGATAATTATTCTGAGGACCACAAAAAATTCTAAATAGGTCAGAAGCTAATCTGCAAAAAAACATACCATACCCTGTTTTTGAAATTTCCTGCATAAGCCCAAATATATTTAAATCTCCGAATATGTCTCAAAATGGGCTTTACATACACAAGCTAGTAAATTATAGAAATGAGTTTAGAAAAACATTCTTAATTCTCCCGTGCATCCCAGTTTTCTCAAGAGAAACTTAACAACAAAAAAGATATGGACTCATATAGTAGATCAGAGACTTTTAGAAGAATAAGAGATCCATATGGAATAGTCTTTAGTCAGTAAAAATTTCCTCGTTCTTGTTCTCCAGCTCATTCCTTTTTCTCACCTCACCATTGATTTGTTTTTGTTCTTGTGAAACATAAACAGAAAATATAAAGAATGACAGGAATTCAGTCTACAACTGAGGTTTGGAATTTAGTAGAGGGTGGTATTCAGTTACTTGTCACATCTGGGTTTCAGAACAGACTAGGAAATGATATCTGCATTATGTTAGGGAGACATAATATTTTTAGCCAAAGGGTAATTCAAAATTGCTTACTTTGCATTTCTTGCTTGTTTTCTGATTTATTTTATACTCTTATAGCTCCTGCTGCCTTCTCTCCCCTATCTAACACCTCCTGTCTCTTTCACACCTTTTCCCCATTCCTATTTCTACTGCCTATATATGTGTTTAATTATTAGCTTAACCTACAAAGTGAAAAAGCAATAGTCACAGTGATCAAAGTTCAACAAAATCTATACATGACCCATCTCAGATTTTACCCTAAGGACTCAAACTCCAAAGAGTTAAAAATATAATCTTTAAAAGTGGGAATTTTTAGTAAGGTTACTTGAAAATCTAAGGGATTTATTAACACCATGTATGTGTATTTTATACACATTTTTTCGGATTTTAAAATTTGATAAAGGTTTCATAAATAAAGATGATGAACCAAAGCTTAAAAAAAATAATTAAACCAACATTTTAAAGGGAAAGAGCAATAAGTAAGTAAACATATAAATATTTACCACAGGTCTTCTTTAAATTATTGCTTATATATAACAAAACTCTAACATTGGGAAACTTAGAGTGGTATTATGAACTACAGGGCATAACTGTCCACAACAAATAGAGAATATAAACTTATTCAAGAGTGGGCCCATTGTGGATCAGGCATGCTATTCATGGTCAAAGCATTTTTGAGCAATTCCATCAGTCTTACCTTATGGAAATATCAGCACATAGACCATGAAAATTCATAGTTTGAACACAGGCATCCATCTTTAACTACATTTTATTAAAAAATTATTAATTTGAATGTTGAATTTTTATTTTATTAATTACTAAGAATAATTCACCCCTATGGATTTTTAGTGTATCCTTTCTCAATTTTCTTCGCCTCTTTTCTTTTTTAATTCACATATCTTTTCCTCAGGCCCCTTGATGTGACCTAGTATCTGATCCTAAGGGATATACACAGTGACTGACTTCAATTTTTATTGCTGGGTCTGGGAATTTGTCCAGGCAGATCTCACTAACTGCCACAGTAAATAAAAATGAAAGATGGGTGCTCCTGACAGCTCTAGAGGCATCCAGACACTATAGGTAAGGCACACACCCCATAAAATCAGCACTCCGTCGGTGGGTCTTACCTTGGAAATATGTGCAACCCCTTTCCCCAATATAACAGAGTTATACTCATTTATAATTTCCCAGCACATGACTCATCTATACTTTTTATTTGAACCTACAATTAGCACTCCAGCTGCGGCCAACACCTACCCTCCAGTTCATCAGACTTTCCCTGGACAATTAACAAAATAATAATGTTGGACAGTCTCCATCCCAAAAAACAAAGACTGTCTACAGCTGCAAGCAAAACAGTTCCTTCCATCTGCCTCATATGATTTAATCCCTCTCTCAAATCAGAAGCAGAGTGGGCATCACCATCTTAAAATCCACAAGATTGAGGAATGAACAAATGTGTGGGGAGAATACAACCATGGACCAACGCAGAGTTTTTATTGCAGTAATGGAAGAACTTGTAACACTGATATAAAAATAGTGGTTACCAGAGGTTCTTTGGGGAAGGGGGAGAAAGATTAGGTGGAACATAATGCATTTTTAGGACATTGAAATTCTTCTTCATGATATTGTAATAATGGATACAGGCCATTATACATTTTGTCAAATCCTAAAAAGCTCTACAGTGAAAAGTGTAAACCATAATGTAAACTATAGATCTTCATTAGTAGTATTGCATTAATATTTGTTCATCAAGTGTAACAAATGTACCACAATGATGTACGATATTATTAATAAGGGAAAATGTGGGAGGGAGAGGGGGGAAAGGCATATGGGAATCCCCCATAATTTCAATATAATTTTTATGAAATCTAAAGTTCTCTATAAATGAAGTTTATTATAAGGGGAAAAAATGACCTCGTGGTCTGGTCATGACCGCAATTTTCAAAAGCCTGTTTATCACAATCATCAAACAATATGGTCAGTAAGAGAATGTAACTCTGAAATCCTCTCTTTGATTGTAATGGACGATTTCAATGTGTATGGGCTCCATAGGATGACCATGTCAATGCTGAGGTCTTCTTTCCTTCCTTTTTATGTGAAAATGGAGCCCTCACAGTCTCCAATTCACCCCCAAGACCATCCTTTCCTTTCTCCTACTGTGGTGCTTGCTGGGGAAGTCACGGACTTCTTAGCAGCCATCTCCCAGTCCTCCCCTACCACTCCCTGCTCTTTACTATTGTGTGCAGATGTTTCAATGTTTCTATTCTGCAGCCCCAGGAGATGTTATGTCTAATGAAAAAGGTATAAACCCAGAAACAAATAAACGGCTTCAGCTGCTCATCAGGGCAAGTACTCTCAGTGGCAGGGCTCCCCTCCCCCATGGGTTATATAAATATCACACACACACTCCACCTTCAGGCAGGACAGATTTGTCTCTCCTCACCAATGCAGAGTTGCCATCCATCCACCCACCCTGACCAGAGCTGTTGGCCCCTCAGGGACAATGGCCTGCTGGGATCTCTGCCCTTGCTCTTTGTGCCATGTAAGTAATAAGGTGTTGTTTACTGAAAGCCTTGGCTATGCATGAGCTGGTGTTCCCAAGTCACACCATGAAACAACTCACTCCACATTGCCTATACAACAAATAAGGAGAGACTCTTGGTAAAGTGTGTTGTTTGCTAAATAGAAGTGAAAAATCCAGAGAAGTTCATTTTACTTGATCATACAAAAGCCACTAAACTCACTAAAAGGTATGGACCTGCCTGATCTAATAGAACTATCTCATTCTCCACAGCAAGGTAATGCCCACTCATTCATATCAGTAGCTTCTCCTTTCTCCCTGACCTGTCTGCCTGTCAGGACCTGCTTTAACTCTCTCCAAAGGCTTTTGAGAAGGATGACTTCCTTCCTTGTTTTAAAAGTAAAAAAGGAGGAAAAATCCTCCTTGTTGTATGTCTCTGAAATATTGCCTTCCTCACCTCAGACTCTGTTCTATTTCTAGGGCCTGTGTGGGCTTTTCTTTTTTTGACCTCTAATACAGCTCTAACACTGACCCCATGGTGTTATGAATTATAGTTACTGAAAATTACTAGAATTGACCCTCATGCTGAACCTTAGGCCAGTGAATTCTAATTTTCGCACTATTATAGGTCTCCCTGGTACAATTTTACTCTCCAGGTTCTCCAAACTTCAGAAGGTCATCCTAAGGCCAGGCTACTACAGATTACACAAACTGGAACAATAATCAACTATTTCCTCTAACCCCTACATCGAACCTCTCCTCTTATCTTCAAATCCAATCAGAATGAGAGTTTATAAATCCTCCCAAGACATGTTGACTAAACTTTTTCAATCAAACTTATTCCTCATCCAAGATAATTTTTTTTCCCATTTCCTTCCCTGAAAGGAAATTTACTTTGATTAAATTCCCACTGATCTGAACCCCCCTCCCCTTTTTTGTTAACCTAGTGAAACATTAAAACATGCTTCTTCAAGTTTCCCTTCTTAGTTATATGGATCCTGCATCTATATTCAACAGCCTTCTTCATCTTTTAGCAACTGCTATCAGTCATATTATATTCATCTCTACTACAAAGCTAGAGGCACAACTTGGCATGTTATTTCAGCATATTTTATTGGAGTATCTTTTCTATCCCTGTTGCAGAGCCACAATCTTTCTTCTGCTTCTAAAGTATAGCCCAATACCTTCAAATTTTATTTTTTAATGCAAACATCAATTCAAAATGTCTGTGAAGTGAAAACAGTAAAATATTGTCTTATGTTTCTTTGCTCTTTTTTTTGTCCCATTGTTAATCACTCTTTTATGTATGGAAGTATTTTCAGAGTCTTTGTGACATTTTCTTAAACATCATTCATCCTTGTCATCCTCTCCAATATTTCCTCTACCTATAAATGCTCACACCCAAGCATATAGTTACCCAATTCCATATACAAGAATTGACAGGATTTTTTTTTTAACACCAATCCATAAAAATGATGGAAGGACAAAAATGGAAACAGAGATAGAAATATTAAGTGAAAATAGAAAAAGAGAGAGAACATAATTTAAGAAAAAAAAATACAAAGATTTAATACTAGGAACTGAGTCCAAGAAAGAATAACAGAGAGGGAAATTTAACAGAGACCCAACAGAGAAAAACTGGCTCCTTAGCTTATGACAATTTAAATAAAACCTAAAGTTATTAAAAAACACAATGAAAAATTTCATGAACTAACATCAATAGGATAATTGCTTTATGAGCAACCTGACACAGGAGTATTTCCTTTTTCACATACCTGGTTAGTTATCTTAAAAATAAATCTAGGTAACAACCCAGAGAACAGAAGTAGAATCACAATATATTTCACATCCACATTTTTTGCATATTTTAACAGTGCAAACCACTTTGCTTTATATTATATATTGTATATTACAACAATTTATTGAAATAACCCTTTCTTCTTTCTAATATAGGATTCTGTTCCCTTTGAAACTGACCCAGTATTTTGAGCCTTCTTGAATACCATCAAATGGAAATCTCCTAAATATTGGATAAGGAAAAAGTTAATGAAAAAAACCTAATTGCTCTTTTACATATTGCTACTACTATGGTTGCCATCTAAATTGTATAAAACACTGCTTCCAAAGAAATTTGTCCCTGCATTTTACCTTTTGCAAGTATTTTTCTTCATTTTTAAAGGCTTTCTATCATTCCACATCTGCATTTATATTGTTTCTTTCCACCCTGTGATTCTTCATTTTCTCTCTGACCATTTTGCCTTTCTTTTCTCAATCCTGTTATTCTGCATTTTTATCTTCTCAGAAGTCTCAGTGCCTGAGATAGCTTCTGTCATGTTGTAAAGTAAAAAGGATCAATATCATTGCTGAAGAAAATCTAGTAATGCAGTGTTATTAGTTTGACCTTTTTAATCTGCTGGCTGCTCTCTGAATTTAGTATTGGGAATGCTATGTGGTTCAGTGACTTCTTTTCTTTTTTTTCCTTCTGGAGATCATCACATTCAAAGTTACAAACATGTAGTACTGAAAGACCTGATGAAAGCAAATACTGTTGGGTTAGAGGAAGATTTCTAGTATTTATGGTGGGATTATGGAATTTTAAAAATACAGTGGAAAGAAATGAATGTTTCAAAGATAAGTCTGGTGAATTAGTGCAGGATTTCTTGGCATAGGTTAAACATTCTTACATGATTAATTGAGCTGTTTATTGAGATTGGTTTCCATTTGTTCTGGCTTGATTTGCATCCAAAAAATTTAGTACCTCCAAACCCAATCCACTAATACAATTGTTAGTGTGAATCAGCAAAAAACCAAACAGTTTCTGAAAGAACATTTGCCACAAATTGACAGCTGGATCTTGTAACTGACATGAAGAGATCAAGAAAAGGCCTACTCTTCAGGAAAATTGCATTGCACCACCAAAGATATTTTCACTACATTTAGCTAAATCAGGAGAGGCAGATTTAAAATCAAACATGTTTTTTCATATTATTAATTTTGGCTGTCTGATGGGACAAGAAAATTTTAAAGTTAATATTTCCCAAATGTTCAAACATTTTCCAAAACTCTGCTAGTTACTTAATGAGAAGCAAATAAATGTATGGGTGTGTATGTGCATGTGCACGTATGTGTGTTGTATATAGGGAAAGGAGGCTGGAAGGATATACACCCTTTCCTCAAAACACCAGAATAGGGTAGATTATTCTGTGGCAACACATACTCAGACTATCTCAACTGTATAATGAACTCCTATATACCTGTCACCTAGATCCTACTATTAGCATTTACTGTACTTGCTTAATTACATAATTATATATCATCTCTCTTGTCCATCCAAAGTGAATTGAAGACAACAAAATAAATTGTAGACATCATATACTTTCTCTTAAATAATTCAGCATGTATATCATCAACAAAAGTTCAATATATGTTTAGAGTTTGTAGACAGAATTTGCATACAATGAAGTGCACAAAGTTTCTGTATTTATTTGCTGAGTTTTAATAGATGCATACACCTATGTAATTCATACCCCTTTCACAATATAAAAATTTATTATAACCATGGAAATTTCCCTCATGTCCTATCACAGTCTCTGCCCTTCCAGAAACAACCATTTATTTTATCTATTCTAGAACTTAAATGAAAGTATATAGTATATAATCTTTTGTGTAAAGCTTTCTTTAATTCAGCATGTTGTTTTTGAGGTTTATCCATCTTTTAACAATAGAACCTTGCTTTTTATTGCAGAGTAGTATTCAATTGTATGAATCTTTTACAAGTTGTTTATCCATTCTCATGTTGATGGACACCTGGGTTATTTGCAATTTTGGATACTATTAAGCTGCTATACTCATTCATGTATAACTTTTTATGTGAAAAGGTTTTTGATAACAAACTCAATTTTTAAAAGATAGGGCTATTCAGATTTTATGTTTATTTATTTCATCTTATGTTAGTTCTGGAAAGTTGTATTTTTCAAGGAAATTGTCCATTTCATCTAAGTTATTAAATTTGTTGGCATAAAGTTGTTCATATTTTCCCTTATTATATTTCAACTTAATATAGGATCTTAGTTATAAACTATTTTTCATCTTGATATTCATATTTTAGGTTTCGCCTTTTTATTCTTGCTCAAGCTAGTTATGGTTAATCTTTTTTTATTATTATGAAAAAGAACAGTTCTAGACTGTTAAATTCCAGAACTTTCTATTTCTGTTTCATTGATTTATATTATTTATGCTTTCTTTCTTTCTATTACTTTCAGTTTTCATTACTCTTTTAATTTCAATTTCTTAAGGTAAACTCTTAGATTACTGATTCAAGACCTTTTATCTTTCTTAACATAGGCATTCAAAGCTGTAAATTTCCCTCTAAAGACTGCTTTAGCTGCATCCAACAGATTTTGATATATTGTATTTTCATTATCATTTGGCTAAAAATATTTCCTACCTTCCCTTCTGATTTCTTCTTTGGCCCAAGGAATATTTAAAAGTGTTGCTCAGTTTCTAAATATTTGGGGGTTTCTTAGATATCTCATTGAAAGTGATTTCTAATTTAAATCCTTTGTAGTCACAGAATATACTTTATATGATTGCAATTACTTTAAATGTTTTGAGACTTGTTTTATGGCCTAGAACACAGTCTATCATGGTCAAGAATGTATTATGTGCACATGAATGAATATGTATTCTGCAGATAGTTTACGGAGGTGTTCTTTACTGATTATTATATTTTGATCTAGTTTTAATTGTTGAAAGAAGATTGTTAATGTAAATTTGCCAATTGTACTTGTGGAATTGTCTATTTCTCTACTTATGTCTGTCATTTTTTTTTAATGCATTCAGAATTTCTTTAATTGGGCAATCTTATATTAAGATTGTTATACCTGTCTGCTGAAATAAAATAAAGAATCTTTAACTTAATATTTGACAATACTTTCTGTCTTGAATTTCATTTTATACAATAGTAACATACCCACAAAACATTCTTATGAATATGGTTTATATAATGTATCTTTTCTATCCATTTATTTTCAACATATCTGTGTCTACATTTTCATTATGTTTACATCTTATAGGTATCAAAATGTTGAGTCTTTTTGTTGTCAATTCATTCTTACAACCTGTCATTTAATTGTAGTGTTTAGACCATTAATATATAATGCAATTGTTAATATGGTTGAATTAAAGTCTACCATTTTATTACCTGTGTTTTGTTTATCCCATCTGATTTCGTTCCTCTGTTTCTACTTTCATGACTTCTTTAAATTACTTGAAAACATTTTTCAAGATTCCATTTTTATTTACCTACTGCCTTTTAGTTATACATGTTTGAAATTTTATAGGAGTTGCTCGAGGGAATACACTGCACATCCTTAACTTTTTACTGCCTGTGTAATAATACTGGATCACTTCACATTAAATGTAAAAAAACTTCAATTGTTTATACTCCCCATTCTTCAAACTATAGTTGTTAAATGCTATATATCATCTAAATATGTTTTTAAACCCCATGGCACTTTTTTGTTTTATATCATATGTATTTATTATAATTTTAGAGGAAAAAGTAATCTTTTACATTTACTCAGACATTTACCATTTTGGTAGTGCTCATTACTTTCTGAAAATCCAAGTCTATATGGTATCATTTCACCTCAACCTAAAGAATTTACGTTAGTATTTCTTGTACTGCAGGTGTATTGGCACCAGATTGTCACTTTCTTTTATTTGAAAATGCATTTATTTTAATTTCATTCTTGAAATGCATTTTCTGTAACTATACAATTGAGAGACAACCAAGTATTTATTTCATCATTTTAATGTTATCAATTGTGTTAATCTTCCAAAGAGATGACGATGTAAAGTATCAGAAATCTGTTGGCTTTTATAAAAAGTATTTATTTGGGGTAAAAGTTTAGAGTCCCAAGGCTGTGGAAAATCCAACTCAAGGTACCATAAGAGGTACTTTCTCACCAAAGTCAGCTGCCACGTGTTGAAGCAAGATGGTGGGCAATTTCTGCCGGGTTCCAGACTTCTCATCTGGGCTTCCTCTTCCTCTTAAGGCTCTATGGGCCCAGCTTCTTCCCAATCTCAGCTGCAGGCTGGCATAGGGCTTGTCTTGCAGGGCTTCCTATATCAGTCTCAGCTCTCTTCCCAAGGTCAGCTGTAAGCTATCGGCAAATGGCTGTTCTCTCCCCAAGGCTATAGCTGTTTAAGCTCTCTCTTTTCTGTCACATGGCAGGATCAAAAAATGACAAAGTTCTTTCCTCTGTGTGTCTCCTTGGGTCTGTTTGTCCGTATGCATGTCCATTTAGATCAGACCCACTGAGGGGGCGGGGACTCAACCTGAATCAAGCCTTACTGATGTGGTCAAATTAAAAAAACCCTAATCTTAACAGGTAAGTTAATCAAAGACACCTCAGATGAATTTGATACAATCAAAGGGTATCACACCCAGAGGAATAGATTTGTTTTCAAACATAGTCTTTCTTTTTTGGGGATTTATAAAATAATCTCAAACTGCCACATTAGATTAGTCTACTGTCTTCTGCCCCCAAGACTTTCCTGAGAAGTCTGGTAATTCAAATAATTGTCCTCCAAATGTAACATAACAGTTTTCTCTTACTGTTTTCAAGATTTTCTCTTTCTCTTTTGTTTTTAGCCCTTGAAGTTCCTAGAATTTCATGAGATGATGCAATGTGTTACCCTAATCACTAGATGTATGATTTTTCCGCTCCAATGGCTAGCCTCCTCGTCCTGGCTCCTGAAGCCCTCTTTCCTGAAAACTTGTACCTATCAGTCAATGACCTTGTATTCTACTTCATTGAAAAATCAAGATCATGTTAATCAACTCCCTCAAAACTTTCTTCTACCTTCCTTATTTTCACTGTCTGCATAAATCCTTAGCACCATTTGGCTTGTCTCAGAGGGAGAATGTACATCTTTCTGCACATTTCTGCTTCGGTTTCTATACCCCCTGATCCCTTACTCTATCAATCATCACCAATATTTATTTTATTGTCAAATGCTTTTTATTGGCCCAAGGCTCTTGTATCTGAAAAAACTTATACAGATTTCACATCACACATCCTATCTTCTATTTCATATTTTTTCTATGCTACTCTCATCTACATATCAGAAGAATATCCTAAACTTTATATATTTGTTTCCTAGCCATTTCGCCTATCACTTAAAATAATATTTGTTGACTTTTGTACATACCCCTACACTGAAACTATTAAACGCCATGAAATGATGATTTCCAGGTTCCTGTAATAATTTTCTGACAAATTATATGCTTTAAATTCTATCCTTCTTTTGCCTAGTAACATCAGGAGTGTCTGGTTGTTTTTCATCTGCTACCCTGATTCATTTTTCATCTTCTGCCTTATGTTCTCTCTATTTCCCCCTCACCTCTTGAATTATTTCTTCCTCATTCATTACCCTCTGTTTATCTAGTTTATAATCTTACTCTGTTGAATGCACCCTCATTATTTTCTATTTTCCTCAAACATAAATATGGATATAAGTATATATTTATATCTTTACATATGCACACATATGAAATCAATGTTTAAAATCATATATACAGCTATATATTCACCCTTGCAATCAAGATACACATTTCCACCACCTCAGAAATTTCCACCTTTCCATTTATTACCCACCACTACTCAAGGCCATCATTAATCTTATTTCTATTACAATAATTTTGCATGCTCTAGACATATAGAAAATTAGAAAATACAGGAAATTATACATAATGTGTAATTTCACATTTGACTTTTTCTTGTTCAGCGTATTTTTGAGAATCATCTATGTTGCCATATATCTGGGTTATTTGTTCCTTTTTAATTACTAGGTAACATTCTACTGCATAAATATACCACCCTTTATTTGTTTATGCAAATACAGATGAAGATTTTTGTTTGGGGTAATATGAATAACAATACTGTAAATAATTATATATAAATCTTTGGTGGATATAGGTTGTTATTTATTTTGGATAAATTCCTAAGAGGAGAATTTCTGGGTCAAATGCTAACTGTATCTTTAACTTTATAAGAAACAATCAGTTTCCCAAATGTTTATAACATTTTACATTTTATGTCCAGCAAGGTATTAGAGTTGTAGTTTTAAACAGTCTCACCAATACCTTTTACTTTTGCCAATCTATTGACTGTGAAATTGCATGCTATTATATTTTAAATTTGTGTATCCCTGAAGACCATTGTTCTTCAGGATGTTTTCATGTGCTGATTTGTTATTTATATATCCTCCATTGTAAAGTGTCAATTTTGGTAGAATGGGCAGTGCTATTGATTGAAAAATGGACACAAAAAACCCACATCATTCAAGATGGCAGAGTGAGATGCTTCAGGGCTCCACCCTCCACAGAACCTTTGAACAACTAGCAAGAACTAACAGAAACATCTTTCTCAAAGCTCTAGAAAATAGTTAAAGAAGTTCACCCATTCAGCAATGGGGTGGGTGCCAAATAAAGAAAAAGATTGCTTAAAAGCTGTAGGATCTTGTGGAACCCTGGCTGGCCCCTCTTCCACCACTCATCTGCTTGGCACAAAGGTGACCCTTGCTCTCACTCTGGATCCATGGTCTCAGTTAAAGAAGGAGCAGAGTAACCCTTGTGCACAAACTGTCTGGTGGTGTCCTGAGGTATTAGCTGTCCCAGACCTTTCCCTGCATGTATAAGGCAGCTCGTGGAACTCTCCTAAACAAAACAGTGGGAGAGTAATCACATCATGCTCCCTGGGGCAAGGGACAACCCTGCAGTGCTCAGGACCAAAAGGAAATTATTTCCTAGGGAAGAGGAGACATTCAAAACCATGTAAACAGGAGAATCCCTAGAGCCATGCACATGCCCAGAACAAGAGGTATGTGCCGAAAGGATAAGGTCCTTCATTTGCTTTGGACTGGAGCTATTTTCTAACCTCAGTGAATGGAAAAGCCCTGAAAGAGAGAATACTACAAAGACTGGGAAAGGTGTTCTCTCTCTCTCTCTCTCCTTTCTTTCTTTCATGTGTGTATTAGCTCCTGACAGTCATCCATCTCCCATATGGAGGGACCTGGGTTCGATCCCTGGAACCTCCCAGTAATAATAAAAAATAAAAAATAAAAAAGAAACCAAATAGAACTGAAGACCACAGTAACAGAAATTAAAATTTCCCAAGACGGGTTCAACAGCAGATTAGAACTGGCAGAAGAAAGAATCAGAGAATGTAAGATAAAACAATTGAAATCATTCAGTCTGAGGAGCAGAAAGTAGAAAGAATAAAGCAGAGTGAACAGGACTTGAGGAAACTGTGATATTCCATGAAGTGTGCCAATATACCCACTGTGGGAGTCCCAGAAAGAGAAGAAAGAGAGATAGGGACAGAGAGAATATTCAAAGAAATAATTGCTGACAACTTCCCAAATATAACAAAAGAATACAATCCAAGACACACAAAGAACTCCAAATGGGATAAACCCTACTAGACCTACACCATGGCATATTATCAATGTTAAAATGTTAAATTTCTTGTACTTGATACCTGCACTTAAGATGACTTCATAAATGAATATCCTTGTTCTTCGGAAATATGCATCGTAGTTTTAAGTGTTCAAGGAACATGCTGTATACTTAAACCTAAACTCAACTGTGAAAGAATGAATCGAGAGAGAGAGAAAGAGAGAAGGAAAAAGAGAGATGGAGGAAAATGTTGCAAAAGTAAAAATAGGTGGAACTGAATATCTGGGGGGTAAGGGTATATTGGCTTTCTCTGTATGGGGTTTGTACTATTTTTGTAACTATCTTGTGCATGTGAAAGTATTTCAAATAAATGTTTTTAAAAAGGGGGAAAATGGCCACAGATTTTTCACTACTCTTCACATTAAAAAGCTAAATGTAATTCTCCTCCCTTTTAGTTTGGGTTAGCCTAATAAATAAAATGTGACAAAGTGAGGTTCTGGGACTTCTGCAGGTAGGTCATAAGAAGTCTTTTGCTTTCTACATAGGAGCCCAAGCTTCCATGTAAGATGTCTGACTACCTTGAGAAGGCCTTATTGGGCATCCTAGTCTTATTCTCAATCATAGGGAAAAAGTGCTCAATATTTCGCCAGTAAGTAAAAAAGCTAGATGTAGGCTTTTTACATATTTCATTTATTAACTTGAGAATGTTCCCCTCTATCCTTAATGTGTTGAGTCCTTTTACCATGAATGGATGTAAATTCTGTCAAATGATTTGTCTGCATCTATTGAGAAAATAACATGATTTTTTTCTATTTAATTAAAATGGTGAATTTCATTGATTGTTTAGAATTATATCTGAGATGGACTTTAATTTGATAATGAGGTAATATTTTTTAAAAATGCAGTGGCTGCTTAAATTTGCAAATATTTTGAGAATGATTTTTTGCTTTTTGTTCATGAAAGCTATTGGTCTGTAATTTTCTCTCTTTTTTATCATGTCTGTATTAACTTTTAATTTTAGGTTATGCTGACCTCAATAAATTAGTTGGGAAAATGTTTCCTCCTCTTTTAATATTTTCAAGCATCTATGTAAGTTGGGTATATATTTTTTCCTTAAGTGTAAATAAAATTTGCCACTGAAGCCTTCCACAGATTTTTTTTGTGGAAAATAATGATGATTGTTTATTTAACTTTAAATATATGTATAGGCCTATTTATATTTTCTATTTGTGTGTGTTTGTAAGTTTTATGTTGTAATTTTCAAGGAATTTGTCAATTTCTTCTATGTTATCCAATTTATTGGCATAATGTTGTTGGGAAACAACTTATATTTTCGAATTTCTGCAAGATCAGGGCTTTCTGAGCAATAATTATGGACCACCTGGATTAAAAGATCAGGGAATTGCAAAGAAACCTTGGAAGCTATCGATAGAGACTCAAATACATTTGCAGGTTTATCTACCCTGGAGCCATGTGTTTACATTCCAAAGTGTAAAGAATTTAGGGACCAACCCCCCAAGGAAGATTTACTTACATTTTGAATAAATGACACTGTATTTCAAGAAGGGGATGGGGAGTAGTTGTGGCACCAGTAGTACTATATAAACTACAAATTCATAATTTTGTAATGCCAATTCTGTGGTATAAACAGACCCCTTCCTGTATACGCAGGTGACATCTACCCTCATTGCATATATGGGAAAGGGTCTATTTATATAAGATCTAATATATATAAGATCTAAAAGATATCCTTCATTAATTCTTGATATTGGTCATTTGTATTTTCTTTCTCTATTTTTTCCCCTTAATTAATCTTGCTAAGAATTTTTATCAGTTTTATTTATTTATCAAACAACAAACTTTTATAAATATAAATATTTATAAATATTTTCTATTTTCTGTTTTTGCTGTTATATTTAGTCTTTTTTAATACCTTCATGCTTTCTTTATGTGGGGACCCAGTGCCCCACCCAAGTCCTCTGCACATAGCAGCCTGCATGACCTAGACATAAGTTAAAGGTTAACAACCCTCCTCAGAGGGGAGAGAATGGTATCATACACTATAATCTTCCCAAAGCAGTAAATGTCCTTCCTATGAGCTTAGTGAAAACATCACCACACCCCATGTTTATGCTTCACGTGACCCTAGCAGGAGCTCTGTTCTCATACCCTATGGAATGTCCTTGTTCTGAAACCCCTTATATATCACCCTTCATTTTCTCATCTTTTTGCAGATCGCTATCTTCATTCTCTGAACCATTGCCATCAGAGATTCTCTCCTGTCCGTAAGTTCCAATAAAGCTTATGCCTGACTAAAGGCCAGGTGTGTTCTTTGGTCTTGGGGCCACACCAGCTTGTGCCCTTCAGGAGTTGGGTTGTAACACTTTAGTTTCAATTTGCTCTTTTTTAAATAGTGCCTTATTATGGAAACTTAGACCATTGATTGTAAACATTTATTTTTCTACTATATTTATTTAAAGTTATACATTTCCCTGTAAGAAATGCTTTAGCTTCATCATATAAATTTTCATATGTGTGTTGTAATTTTTATTTTGAAATATTTTGTGATTTCTTCTTTGATGACTAGATAGCACAATATTTAATTTCCAATTATTTGAGGATTTGTCTTAATATCTTAATTTTTAGTGTTGGAAATTTATTACGACTTGTTTTATGGTCTAGAACATATAGTACATGTGGTAAATGCTCCACATACACTTGCAAGACTATGTGTTTTGCAGTTGTTGGTTACAATGGTTATAAATGTCAATTAATTTAAAGTGGTTGATAGTATTGTTGAAATTATGATAAAATAATTCATGCTCTCACAGTTCTACCGGGTCAGAAGTCTGGACATGGGCAGGGTCCTCTGCTCAGGATCTCACAAGGCTGCAATCAAGGTGCTTTCACACTGCGTTCTCATATAGAGACTCATATCTTGACAAGGGAAGAATCCCCCAGCAAGTACATTCAGGTTGTTGGAAGAATTCATTTTCTTTGGCTGTGTACCTGAGTGCTTCAATTTCTTGCTGGAGGCTACCCTCAGCTACAAGAGTCCACCAGTAGTTCCCTGCCATGTAGAATTCTTCAGTGCAACTTCCCAACGTGGTCCTATATTTCAAGGCCTGTAGGAGAAGAAAAACAAGTGTCTGTTTTTGTTTGTGAAGTCACATTTATAGAAGACCAAGGTGTTTTCCATTGCTTCTAACTTGGCAGGGCTTAACCTCCAATTTCTGGCTTTCCCATGAGATCTTATCAGTGCTTTCTTTTAATTTTTTTAAGGATAGATCTAGAGTAGGTCTTGCTGTAGGGCATATGCTTGTAAACCATAGGATTACTAGTTTATGACCAGTTACTCCTTCTTGGCTATAAGTGGAAGTCCCAACATTCATTTAAATTGTGATGATTCTGAAATTAATAGATCTTGCCAAATACCATTTACTGAGCTTTTAATATAGTTAGCCATATTCTCACTGGATAACTTCATATGCTATTCAGCATTGAATTACCCCAAATTCAAAATGCCCACAGGTCTTTCATTCATTCTCCCTTTTCTCTTCATTTTTTTTTGTGTCAGAGACTAGTCACTGCCCATTCAAGATAAATATGTGAATGCTAGCTTAGAATTCAGTCAGAATTCCATCCATCATTCTGGTAGATAATAATAATCTCCCTTCCCCCCCAAGATATGCACATCCTAATACTTGGAACCTATGAATATTGTATGATGAAAGAAACTTTGCAGACGTGATTAAGTATCTTGAGATGGGGAGATTTTGCTGGATTATCCAGGTCTCAGTGTTATTACAGGATCTTTGTAGGAGGGAGGGAGAAGGAACAGAGTCAGAGAAGATATGACAATGGAAGTAGAGGTCAAAGAGACACTTTTGAAGATGTTATACTGCTGTCTTTGAAGATGGAGGAAGAGGCCACAAACCAAGGAAAGCCTATAACTTGTAAAAGCCAGAAAAAGCAAGGAAATTCATGCTTAAATAGAGCCTCCAGAAGGAATGCAGCCCTGCTGATTTAAGTAGTGAAATTGCTCTAGGGCCTGTGATCTCTAGAGCTGTAAGATTATAAATTTCTGTTGTTTTATGCCACTAAGTTTGTGGTCCTTTTTTACAGTAGCAATAGGAAACCTATATAATCATCCATATCCAAATCCTACAGAAACTATCTCATCCTGCTTGTTCTTTATCATTACTGGCTTAGTGTCACTGAATTTTATATGCTTATTCTCCTTATCTACTTGACTAGCCTCTAATTTTATCTTCTTGCCTTTAGATTACCCTCATTAGCCTCACCCAGTCAAAAAGTAACCTCCTCTATAAACAGGATGATGGTACTAGAGTGACTTTTCCAAACTCATAATCCATTTGTAATACTCTTTGTTTAAAATCCTCCAGTGGAGTTAATAATTAGAATATAGGTCACCAGAAAATACGAGGGTAGAGAATGGAAAGCTGAGGGTTAATCTGTGGAGAATAGGTAACAAGATTGTTTGTAAATCTTTGGAAATGAATAGAAATGGTGAATTAATATCATGGTGTTTGTAACTAGCAGAGCTATTATATGGGTATGACAATGGTTGAAAGGGAAAGTCTAAAGTCATATATATTACTAGAAGGAAAGCTAAAAAGTGTAACGTGGGACTGTATAATATAGTGAAACCTCATGTAAAACACAAATGGGGGATATTGCATACATAAGACTGTTTCTACCAAATATAAATACAAATGTACTAGAGAGAAGGAAAAAGTATAGCAGCTATGTACAGCAGAGGAAACATAGAGAGATTGAGAGGTGAGTTTTGTTTGTTTGTTTTTTGTTTATTATTATTGTTATTGGACTAATGAAAGTGCTTTAAGAATGATTGAAGTGATGAATGCACAAATATGTGATTACACTGAATACCATTGATTGTACACTTTGGATGGATTTATACTTTATTAATATGTATCAATATTTTTTTTAAAATCCTCTAATGGATTCCAAGAAGGTTCAAAACAAAGTCAAAATTCCTGGCATCAGCCCACAAAACCTTTCAGGTTCACACTGCCGCTTATTGTCTATTCCCATTGCTCACTATTCACTCCCATCACTCGGCTCTTGAACATCTGGACTAGCACAGCAAGTGTGTCAAATCCCAAAATATGTGCTCATAAATGTGCTGTGCTTCCCTCTTCCCTTCTATCTCAGATATTCAATAATTATCTATTGAGTGAATGACTAAATGTAATTTCCCTACCAACACCAAATTAATTTAACCTTATGAACTTATTGATATTCATACTAACACATGTAAGTAATCTTGCTTTTTAACCTGTAGTTAATATTTCTTTACACAAGGCTAAACTCTTTATTTACCCATACTGTTCTCTATTCAGGATTCTAATGCATATTTTCATTAACTGTTTGCTTTCATTTGAAAAAAATAAATTTTCAAAATCAATCAAATAATGCACAATTCTTTCATAAAAGTATTCATTTGCAAGCATACTTAAAATATTTATTAACTTATCTATGTACTGTCAAATTGGGATTGTGAGAGTATGACCTTTCTAACCGTTTACAGACTGTCTTCACTAAAACCCTTAACTGTTTGTTCTATCATTAAAATCTGAAGAATTGATGATGCCACAATCTTCTTTAAAATTCTATCCTGAAAGTCCTTATATTGTATATGATAAATACATAAAATAATATAAACAATCATAACATAATCCTATCATAAATTATGTACAGAGGAGAAAGTCATATAATTCAGACTGGGGTAAAGTGTAAGAGGATCTGGGAAAGAATTCATGCGGTTGTACTTTAGTTGAGTTTCATAGTTTGATTTAAAAACATACAAAGACTATCAGAACAAAGGGTATTTGAAAAAACAAATATATATAAACATGAAGCACTGATTTGCTTCAGAGATCTGCTCATTGTTCAATTTCACTGTGGCATGGAGTTTATATAGGGGAGTAGGAGTAGACTGGAAAAATAAGAAACTAGAGATGTGATTAAGCATTTTGAGAGGCCTTATGAATGTAGAAAACTGAATTTTATTTCATAGAAAATAAAGTGTTTCACAGAGGTGTGGCTTAATCAAATTTGCCTCTTATATAGTAATTTGGCTGCAGGATATGGATGGATAAGAACAGGGGGATTTTGACAATACTGAAAATAGGAAAAACAGTTAAGAAGGTTTTATAGTAAAGAGGACTAAATAAGATTGTGACCTAGGAGTATGGCAATGGGGATGAAAAAGGTGGATTACATGGGAGAGGTATTTGAGAATTAATATCTGAGGAGCGCTACATCCAGAAGGACCCCCAGGAGGAAAATAAAGAAAGAGCATGGGCTTTGGAGACAGGCATTGGTTCAGTCTTTAGTTCAGGCACTTATTAGCAAGGGAGAGCTAAGCAAATTAATGAAACTATAAACCTCAGGTAGCGATAAGAATGCCTACTTAAAACTTTTTTTCATGGAATTAGATGTATTGTATATTTTTTAAAAGTGCACAATTTATAGACCAAAGGTGGCATTAAATGGCAGCTATTTGAATCCTTAATATATAAATATATATAAATCAACAGGATGTGGTCAGTGATTAGATATAGGCAGTATAGAAGAAGCAGGAATCTCGGATGAGACTGTGTTTTCAGGCTTGTGTTACTAGATGACCACTGCTATATTTTACTAAGACAGGATATCAGAAGTAGAAAAAGCATCTTTGGAGAGAAAAAATTTATTTATTAAAAAATTTCAGCTCCTCCAATTAAAACAATACTGACATATTGGTGAGGTGATGTCATCAACACGGTAACATAAGATGTATCCTGAAAAAAGCCTTCCTAGAGATTCAGTGAATAAAAGGACAAATCCCACTTACTTAAAACTCGGGAGTATGGTAGGCTGCAGAAGGACTCCACAAATGCTGAATTGAAGAAAATATCAGGTATGAAACTTCTGTCTTAGACCTTCCAATCCATTTCCTCTCCCTCACTGAGTCCTGTGCAGGTTGAGGAGTAGCTCAGAGGCAGAGGCTGTGATCTCTCCCATCTCCGACAGAGAACAGGAGTGATATAAAGCCACACACATCCAGGCACAGGGATGCAAGTCAACAGAGATGCAGGGCAGAAAAAAAGTAGCTGAGGAGTGCTACATACAGAAGGACCTCCAGGAGGAAAATAAAAAGAGTAGAGAGACCATGGTGAAACTGTTGATGGAAAGCTGCACTCAATCAATCCAGTTTTTGTTGACTGGACCACCTAAATGCACACTGATAATCATAGCAGCATTAT
Source organism: Cabassous unicinctus (assembly GCA_029593785.1). Lineage (NCBI taxonomy): Eukaryota > Metazoa > Chordata > Mammalia > Cingulata > Chlamyphoridae > Cabassous > Cabassous unicinctus. Next base: position 7,436 of record JAQZBX010012242.1, on the reverse strand, counting down.
TAACAATTACCAAAAGATGCAAGCAACTGAAGTGTCCATCATCCAGTGAATGGGTAACCAAAATGTGATATATACATACTATGGAATATTATTCAGCCGTAAAAAGGAATGAAGTCCTGATGCATGCAGCAACATGCCTGAACCTTGAAGATGTTATTCTAAGTGAAATAAACCAGACAATGAATATGAAATAATTAGAATAGGCAAACTCATAGAGTTAGAATCTAGAATAAAAGGTTACTAGGAGATAGATTGGGGATAGAAAATGGGGAGTCAATGTTTAATTTGAACATAACTCTATTCAGGTTGATTGTGAAGAACTGGAAATGGATGGTGGTTGCACCCATTGGCCAATTTGATGTAATTATGAATTCCAAAAATATAATTGGATCATGCTTGTAAACTGATCTGTTAATCTGGGCATGATTAATTTATGATTAGGGCATTGACTGGGCCACATCAGTAGGGCATTGAGTCCCACCCCTTGGTGGGTGGGGAATCAAATATAAAAGGCAAAGCAAAGAACAGAGTTGAGGCCGTTTTTGAGAAGCAGTTTTGGTGTTGAAAAGAAGGCCCCAGGAGAAGAGGGGTGAGCCATTCACCTGATCATCTACATCTGACCTTGTGGAGGAAACAGGAGCTAAGCCATGAGAGAAACTCAGCCCTGGAAAGAGAGGAACCCCAGAAGCCTGAACCCTGGCAAACGCCAGCAGCTGTCTTGCTCTAACATGTGGCAATGGACTGTGGTGAGAGAAGAAACTTAACGCTTTATGGCCTGGTATCTGTGGACTTTTACCCTTTATAAAGATCAACCCATTTTTGATATTTCACATTAGCACCACTTTGGCTGACTAACACAGTGGTGATAGTAGCACAATATTGTGAATGTAATTAACAGCACTAAACTATGTAGGTGAATGTGGAAAAAGGGAAACTTTAGGTTGTATATATCACTAGAATAAAAATTAAAAGATAAAGCATAGGACTGTATATAACAGTGAACGCTATTGGAGATGATGGACAATATTAATATTGTATAAGAATGTTCTTTCATGAATTCTAACAAATGTATGACACTAATAAATGGTGTTAATAATAAAGTGGTATGTGGAAAAAAAATACACCTAACATAAACTATAGACAATAGTTAATAGTACTATTTTAAGACTTTTTCATCAATTGTAACAAAGGTAACCAATGTTAAAATATTAGTACCATTAAAAAAAGTTCTATCATCAATTTTAATAATGTTCTACACCAATGCAAGGTGCTGTTAGTGGGGTGGTATATGGGAATCCTGTATTTTATGCATGATTATTCTGTAAACTCACAACTTCTCTAATAAAGTTTTTTTACAAGAAGAGCTTTAATATTATTAAAAAGCTTACAGTCTATATTCCAATTTTCCATATGTCCCAACATGTCCCTTTGAACATTTCCTTATCCATTATTAGATCCAGTCCAAGATCATGTATTGCATCTCTTTCTCTTGATTGTGGAAACATATATACAATATAACATTTTTAATCTCAACCACTTTCAAGCATCCAATTCAATGAGATTAATCACATTCACAATGTTGTGCCACCCTCATCATCATTCATTACCAGAACTTTCCCATCATCTCAAACAATACCCCTGCACCCATTGTGCATAAGATACAGTCTATCTTAATATAAGTCCTATGTACAATAGAAAAGAATGTGTTCTGCTGTTGTTGGGTGTAATGTTCTATTAATGTCTATTAGATCGGGTGATGGAAGGTGCTGTTGGGTTCTTCTATATCCATGCTGAGTTGAGTTTCTGTGTAGTTGTTCTATCAATTGTTGAGAGAGGAGTGTCTTCAACTGTAATTGTGGCTTTGTCCATTTCTCCTTTTAGGTATATCAGTTTTCCCTTCCCAGATTTTGCAGCTGTCTTATATTGTGCATACAAATTATGGATTGCTATGTCTTCCTGGTGGATTGACTTTTTCATCATCATATAATGTCCTTCTCTCTCTCTGGAAATTTTCTTTGCTTTGAAGTCTACTGTCCCTGATAATAATATATCCACTCCTGATTTCCTATGATTAATGCTTGCATGATCTATCTTTCTCCATCCTTTTACTTGCAACATGCCTATATCATTCTATTTGAAGTGAGTTTCTTATATGCAGCATATGGTTGGGTTATGTTTTTGAACTACTCTGCCAATCTCTGTCTGTAGTTTTTCTATTTAAACCATTTACATTTAGGACCTAAGTCTGCCATTTTATTTTTTGCTTCTGTGTGTTTTCTCTATATTCTGTTTTACTTTTTTTTTTCTTTTTCTTGTTTCCTATGGGTTACTTGAAATGCTTTTTGCAATAAATTTTAGTTTTTAGAACAGTTTTGTATTTACAGAAAAATTGTAAAAATAGTAGAGAGGTCCCATATGGTCCATATACAGTTACCCCATTATTAACATCTTGCATTGGTTACAGTTAATGAACTAATATTGCTATATTATTATTAACTAAAGCCTATACTTTATCCATTTTTTTTTTTTTTTTTTTTTGCCTACTGTACCTTTCTCTGTTCCAGGATCTTTCCCAAGATACCACATTACATTTAATTATCATGCCTCCTTAGACTTCTCTTAGCTGTGATAGTTTCTTAGACTGTCCTTGTTTTTGATGACCTTGATAGCTTTGAGGTATACAGGTCAGGTATTTTCTAAAATGCCACTCTATTGGAATTTGTGTGATGTTTTTCTCTTGATTAGACTGTGGATATGGATTTCTGGGAGGAAGAAAATAAGTGTCATTTTCATTACATCATATCAAGTATTCATACTATCGATATAACTTATTGTTTTGATGTTGACCTTGATCACCTGGCTGAAGTAGTGTTTGTCAGGTTTTCCACTGTAATATTACTCGGATTCCTCCCACCCCCACTTTCCATACTGTACTCTTTGGGAGTAACTATGCATACTAAGAGTGAGGGGTTATGCTCAATCCCCTTGAGGGCAGAATATCTATGTAAATGATTTGTAAATGATCTGTACAGATTTGTCTCTTCTATCCTACTTATTATTTCAAACATTTATTTATATCAGGAAGGACTTATCAATATTTATTTCATACTTTGTGAAATGAACAGTTTTTAGAAGCCATTTTGATTTGTCTGTAGTGTTTTGAGTGTATTTTCTAGCGGAGCTCTGGGTATTACAGTATATATATAATTTATCACAGTCTGTTGTGTCATCATTTTACCTTATCTCCATTTTTGTTCCCTTATCCTCCCATTTATAATAAAGTTCTTTAAAATATTTTTCTCTATACATTTAGAACCACTTAGATATTGTTATAATTGTTGCTCCAAACATCAAACACAATTTAGAAACCTCAAGAGAAGAAGGAAAGCCTATTGTATACATGCATATTATTGCTAACCCACTTAGTTCTTCCTTCCTGTTATTCCAAGGTTCCTTATAATTTCCTTTCTGTTTCTAGAAATTTAAGGAGAGGTCTACTAACAAAAATTCTCTTAATTTTCCTTCATCAGAGAATGTCTTCATTTCCCTTTCATTGCTGAGTGATATTTTCTCTGGATATAGAATTCTCTATTGACAGTACTTTTCCTTTAACATTGGACAATATTTTGCTGCTTCCTTCTGGCTTCCATGATTTCTGATGACAAATCCATTGTTATTAAAGTTGCTTTCCTCTTCTAGGTAAGGTGTCATTTTTCTCTGGCTAGTTTCAAGGTTTTTTTATTTGACTTTAGTTTTCAAAAGTTTAATTATGATAGTGTTGGTGTGTGGGTTCCTTGAGTTTATTATGCTTGGGATTTTCTCAGCTTCTAAAATCTGTTATGTTTATGTCTCTTGCCAAATGTGTTATGTTTTCAGCAATTATTTTTTCTAGTACTTTTTCAGCCCCACTCCTCTTTTTTCTCTCCTTTTTTTACTTCAATGCATAAATATTATATCTTTATTTAAAATCCCATGGGTGTCTGTGGCTCTGTTCATTTTTTCATGTCTAGTTTCCCTCTGTTGTACAGATTGTGCAATTTCTGTTGTTCTTTTCTCCAGTACAATGATTCTTTCTTCTGTATACCACCATTCTGCTATTGAACACATCCAGTGAGGTTTTTATTTAGGTTATTGATTTTTCAGTTCTAAAATGTCCGTTTGTTACTTTATATCATCTATTTTTTTATACTGTGGCTTTCTGTTTTGTTTTTGTTTTTAATTTGTTTCAAGTGTGTTTGTAAGTGTTCATTGAAAGATTTTTCTTATGGCTACTTTGCAAATCTTTGTCAGATTATTCGAGCATCTCTCATCTTGGGGTTGACATCTGTTGATTGTCTTTGTCCAATCATTTTAAGATCTTCCTGGTTCTTGGTTTGACAATTTTTTTTCTATTGAAATCTGGACCTTTTCATATTATGTTATGAGTCTCTGGATCTTATTTAAACCTGTTTTTACTGGTTTTCTTTGATACTACTCTGGCAGGGGAACGGGGATACCACCTCATTACTACCAGGTGGAGTTAGAAATCCAGGTTACCCTCTCAGCCTTGATTGAGTTTGGAGGGGGATTATCCTCATTACTATTGGGTGAGATGGGAGTTCCATCTCCCCATGTGGTTGCTACTGATATGGCAGAAGAGATGTCCTCATTATTGCTGGGTGATGGTGAAAGTCCTGACTTTCTGCTAGGCCTTCTCTGATACCACAGCAGCAGGGAGTGGGGCTTCATCACTGCTGGGTGGGAGTGGAAGTTCAGACTCCTCATGTCTTCTTCACTGATACTGCAGGGGTTTGGGAGTTTTGTTACTGGTTGATAGGAATGAACATCCTAGTTCCTTATTTTGCCTTCTCTGTCACTATTCCAGTGGATGTGCTGGCATCCTCCATTATAGCCTCACAAGAGTGTACATCTAGATTTTCCAATCAGCCTTTCCTGGTGTGGCTGAGGATGGAGCCATAGTTATATTCTCTGATTTTTGGCTGGAATAGAGCAGTTATTATCTAAAAATTTTCTGGCTCTCTAGGTTGTTCCTTTCCTAGTCCTTTGGCTAGAAAAAGCAGGCTTTTGTTGGGGCTTATATTTGTCTGTGCCCATTGGCTATTCTAGACTGTCATTTTTATCAGTTCTAAGTCTGGGATATTTGAGGCAAAAAGAAAACTCACCACCATGTCATTCCTCAGTTCCCAAGTTCCTAAGCCAGCCTGCATTCTTCTCTCCATCTTTCAGAGCCTTTTTATGTGTTTTTTTAAATATATAATATCAGGGATTTTACTTGTACATAGTGTGAGAGATAGGGAAAAACACATCTAGTTCATCTTTCTGGAAGTTCAATCGTTTTACTAACAGTATAATTTTCCACAATTCTATCATAATTCAACTCTTTACTAATTGATAGGAATTCAAATTGAAATCTATTCTTTAATATGATAAACAATGCTTATAACAACATCATTACATAGATATATTTAACTATTCACACTCTTATTTCTGTCAAATAGATTTTCCAAAATGGCTATTATTTGGTCAAAGGGTTTTTGATTTTTTTTTTTTAACTTATTAAGCATTGTTGATAGTCCCACCATGATTTAATGTTAAGTTTAGAGTGGGATAAAAGTCATATGCAGGATGATATTATCTATTTAAAATATATATTATATTTTACACATTGAATGTAGATTGTGAGGAAATAAAACAAAATGTTAGAGAAAATTAATACTGATATGAAAACACCCTTAATATTTGTGTTTTTCCTTTGTAGTCACCTCTTTATAAACTTTTATTTATTTTTGAGTAACAATGAGTCTATATTATTGGAAAAAGGGTGTCTGGGTTCAAATCCCAGCTCCAAACATTTGTTAGCTGTGTAACCTTGGGCAAGTTACTTCACTTCTCTGTGCTTCTATTTCTTCATTTGTAAAATGGGGATAATAATTGTATCTATCTCATGGAGTGGTTATGAAAATAAATACATTAACATTATTAAAGTGCTTAAAACAGTGTCTCCTCATTCTAAGAGCTGCAGAAGTATGACTTTTTTTTTTACTTTCATTAGCCTCTTGCCATCCAGATGAGGACAGTTTCTTCAATCCTATTTCCTCTTTACATCTTTATTCAACCCTCCTGAAAAAAATACGCAAACAAAACAAAAGCTGAGTTGAGAACTCAGAAGTCACTGACATTTAATTGATATGACAGATCAAGATATATTATTATGTTATAAAGCAAACTTTAGATGTGATGTGTGTAGAGCATCAAATATTTGCTGTGTGGTATTATAGCCTTCTACACTTGACAAATGGAATTTCACATGCATGGTAGATTTACAAGGCAGAGATTGTTGAGATTTACAAATGTTAGAAGCCTCAAAAATGAAACTTTCTCCTCCAAGTTTTTTTTCTTTATTAGGAATGTCTAATAAAGAGAAACCCTTATATGCCTAAATCAAAATGTCATCACTTTAACATAGGTCTGTGAATGATATCATCTGGCATAGAAGCATATATACAAAATTTTAACACCCAAATATATTCTAATTTAACTTTGAATAAGTGTAGTTGCATTAGTGAGGAGAGTTTTATGATTTAAAAAATTATGATGTCTAGTAGTTTTAAAAACCCTATAGTTTACTATTTAACAGAATATAACTTTTAAAGAAGACTACTGACTATAGCTTATGTGAAGAAAATAACAGGTTTGGAGGTGAATTTTGTAATTTATAATAAAAGAGTGAATTACTACCATAAGATTGCCCCTTCTGATTTGAGGCCTAACTCTTCTTGACACCTTGAGACAGAACTATAGTTCAGAGATAGCTAAGTCTAATTTGTCAAAACTATAGTTCAGAGGTCACATTTTAACCAAAAGAGTGACCTGGAATTGGCTCCAGGTCCCAAACCCCACATATTTGACACTATGACTTTCCTAAATGTGTCCATTCAACCTTATTAGGTACTCTGTAGCATATCTCATAAGCAGTATAAAAGTAAATATTTTTATTACATTATTAAAAGTACCCTTAATAGAGCAGTTTGAAATGAGAGTAATCACAAACGGCAGCTTCTACTTTTTAGATATTTCAAAGAAAATACCAAGTATCTAAAGAAAATAATATAACAGTTCTATAGTACCTTGTTCAGAATAAAAGAATAACATTTTGTCAGATTTTCTTCAAGTTTCATTTTAGAGAAGATATAAAACATTACAGAAAAAGTCACTGTTTTTTTTCTTCCTTCTTCTACCTCATTTTCCCTTACCCTCCCTGAGAGGCATTCATGATAATAAATTGTGTATGAAAACTTCCAGATCATTTTAATTTTCATATGAATTTCATATATATATTTGCAATATAGTTGATGTGTTTTAAAAGTATTATATAAATTCTATTAGAAAGCATTTATTATTCCACAGTTGGATTTTTACATGTCAACATTGTATTA
>JAQZBX010012241.1:0-41486 GCA_029593785.1 Cabassous unicinctus | reverse complement strand
AGGTGGGTGCCCAACTGCTTGAGTCACATCTGCTTCGCAGATGACTTGAATTTTAGTTTAAATAACATGCAGTATTATAACCAGCAATTTCAGTATGTTATCTAACTAAAAGAAAAAAAATGTATGTACAAGTTAAAATGCATGGGCCCAAGGGGGATTTTTTTTCTCTCGATAGTCTTTTAAAGTTTATAGTAATATACATTCAAACTTGGTTACAAAAATAAAACACGCATCATTTTTCATTTGCCAACCAAGCACCAAGTTATTTTATACTGACTGTATATTTTAAAGCATACTATCTGATATGGTCCTTACAGTATTTAAGATACAGCAAGGACATGGCTGATTTTTTAAACATAAAAATTTGGCATTAATAAGTGGGTTTATTGGTCTTTCCTAATTGTATAACTTAATTTAGTATAGTTTGTAAAATATCAGAGGTATATATATTGTGTCTATGACATAGTATTGCATTTATATCTTTTTACTACAGTGATATGAGACAGCAGCAGCTTCATGTTGTATTTTTTAATATAGAATATCCATTTTAAAGAATCAATTATTCTAAAAATTGTGTATAGGATATTCCTTTAGTTGTGGAATTAAATGTATGAATATTTGCTTTTTTCAAAAAATGTATTTTTTGTTAAAGGTTTAAAGATTTTTGCTATATATCATGGAAGAAAATGTAATCATAAATATTAATTTTGTACCTTTATGGTGCAATACTTGAAAAAATCGTATAAAAGTATTTTGAGTTAGTATCTTACAAGTTAATAGGGACTGAAATAGTTTATATTAAGTTTGTATTAAACTTCTTTAAAATGAAAAAAAAAAGATTTGTAATTAATAAAGAAAATTAGATTAAAATATATCAGGGTTGGAAATGATATAGTCAGTTCTTGTTCATATTTTATAATCTTAAAGTAGCTTTTATTTTATTAGCATTTATTTTCCTGATTAATAGGGGAAAAAGCTCTCAATTGTTACTTATTTATGCCTTTCATTAAAGAATAAATTGAATGACTACATGGGTTGATGGAAATTACATCACGAAAAGAACACATGAATAACCCCATGTTTAAATTCCCATGCCCTAAAACAAAAATTAGAACGGTCAAGTTGAACTTTCTTCATTCACTTTTAAAATGAAAAATCATGTATTTTCAAGAAATAATAAGTAATTCCAAGGACTGTAATTACTAGGGTTGTCATTTTTGCCTTTACTTCAATAATCATTCAAGGAGTAAGGAGCAATACAAACCTGGGGCCCTTCAGGAACTCCTGAATGAAAAAGTGTCACAAATAACATATCTTTAGCCAAAACAATCAGAAGCTTCTATGGTAAGCATTTTAATTCAAGGCAGCAATGTTTGAATCTATTTATCACTTCATTGCAAGCACTCAGTCTAATGGAAATGCATATTTATAATTAGGAAATAGTGATAACAAGTGAGGTATCTATATTCTGCTATATTATTACTATTGCTTGTAAAACATTTCATGAAAGATTAATTCAAGATGAGACTTAGAAAAGTAATTAAACCAGATACCTTGTGCAAATTATCTTTTTACCGCCTTTAAATAAAGTCTTAGGAAGGTTTGAAAACATTTAGTCTAGTAATATATTTTGCCTTGAAGTTAGGACATTTCACCTAACATGCAATTATTGTAGCTAATATCAGTTTTGCTCCTTTAAGGCCACATTTATTCTTATGTATGCATATGTTTTGTATGGCTCCTTGCCTTATAAACTCATTATTAGTCAATCCATTTACAATTTGAGCTTTATCTGATCCTCGTGGAAATTCATTTATCTGAAAAAAAATCTTTAGATGACCACAAACTCCATTTTCTATAGGGGAAAAAAAGTGAATACTTTAATCTTGCCTCTTGTCAGATTTTGTTCTTCAGGTTCTTCATTTCTAATAGATATAATTTAGGCTTTCAAGTGGTATTAGTCATAGAGAAAAAGAAATGGAGAAGGGCAGGGTCTCATCTCAATAGCATTTTTATTTATTATAGCTTGCTTCCTGGGAAATTTGATAAATTGACATCAAAGTGCTGTCTCCTGAAAATACAAATAAGCAGGGAAATTGTTCAGAAGAGATGTTACCTACTTGTCTTCAGTGGTTTTAATATATTTGTTTATGGATTTATTTGAAACTTCCTACAAACATTTTTCTTTCTGAAAAAATCTTTTATGCTCAAAAGTATATAAATAGCCTTATGGGTCTCAGTTCTATGATTAATTTACACAGTGGATATGGGAATGCAGAACATTTAATAAGATAAACCAATAAACAAAATTTAGTTAGACTGGACTTCTTATGTCAAGATATCTAAGTTATTTCAAAACACAAAAGTTTCAACAATCATTTTCATGGTCTTTCTGTAGATGCTGTGATGGTTTGGAGCTGGATGGACCCCAGAAAATTGTGTTCTTAAAGCTAATCCATTCCTGTGGTAGGGACTTTGATTAGGTTACTTCAGTTAAGGCATGGCCAGCATGGGTCTTAATCCTTTCACTGGAGTCCTTTATAAGAGACAGGGAAACGAGAAAGCCACGGAAGCAAGATGCTGAAAGCAGTGAAACCCAGAAGAGAAGGAGAGACCAGCAGATGTTGCCGTGTGCCTTGTCATGTGACAGAGAAGTCCAGGATCATCAATAGCTGAACTTCAGGGTGGAAGCATCACCCCATTATGACTAGATTTGGACATTTTTCTCAGCCTCAAAACTGTAACCTTGTAAATTAATAAATCCCCATTGTAAATACCAACCCATTTTATGGTATCTGCTTTTCAGCAGCTTTCACAAAATAGAACAGATGCAGACAAAGTCAGAATATGGAATGTTACAGCATCCTTGCCTTAAAGTATATGATTTGACTAGTTTATTAAAAACTGAGCTTTACAAAATTTCAGGTGAAAATGAAAGTCTCAAAAGTTTATCCTCCAATAACAGAGTAGTATGGCATACACAGACAGAGCCCCAAAGGGAAAACAGTCCAGTACACAGTCATCAGTAAGCACTTTTTAATGCCAAATAGATTCCCTTCATCCCTTTGTTACTATAAGATTTTTAAAAACTCTTTCTTTTTTCCAAATTGCTCCTGTGCTTTTCTGTCATCACTTGTCATGTTATTCAATTCCACCTACTTTTATGTTTTTTCTATCCACAGGAGGATTGGTAGCATTACTTTTAATTAATTTTTTAAAAAGGCAGTTTTCAGCAGAACTAATCTTTGCCTTTCTATATGATGTAGCTTTTTCAGCAAGAACACGTACCACAAAATCCCAGCTGTGATTGTCATGAAGAATTTTATATTATCTTCAGAGTAACTCAAAGGAGAGTGAGCCATTAAATCTTCTGCAAATCTAAATCAGGCTCATCATTGCAAATTTTCAGCCAAGTCTAGAAATCTGTAAAATTTTTTATGCTGGTATGTCACCAAGTATTTTCTTTATATAGGGTCACTATCTGCCACATCGAGTATCTTGAAAACATGGTAGCCCTCTGAGCTACAATAATGAATTTAAGCTTAGACATTAGACCTATTGATATAAATGTGTCCTGGTAAGTCAGGAATTATAAACAACAGAATGATATATAGCTGTGTTTCTATCTCTCTGGAATTACCTGATATCCTCAGCAAAGGTTTTACCCATTGGTTGATTATTAAGATATGCAATATTTTCAATATGTTCACTATTTCTAGAAAGCATAAGTTGCGGTCCATAAAACACACACAAGCTTATTAATGAAGAGTATAATCACAAGCTTATTAATGAAGAGTATAATGTCAAATTGGGGTATATCGGACCCAGATATTTTTGTTTGTGACTTCTGATAATATTCCTGCAATAAAATTCCAATCTTATAGAAACCTTTCCAAAGAATTGGCAGAGGAAAAATTATACCCTAATTTATCAAAGATTGTTTTATATCAAATCCAGACAAGGACTACACGAGAAAGGAAATTTAAAGGCCCACATTTACACATGGATATAGGTACAAAAATCCTAATGAAAATATTGTCACGCTGAAACCAACAAAAAAAGTTAAGAAATATCAGGACTGTTTCTTTATGATTTATCCAAGGAATGTAAGTTTAGTTTAACAGCATAAAATCAATTAATATAATACACCATAATAAGTTATTGATGCAGAACATTACACATTATATCAACAGATACAGGGTATCCACAGACTACCCCTTTCAGCCACAGTCACATTTATTAATCAGCAGTGTTAGTTATACTCACTATAACATGTTACCATCACCTCTACTCATTTCTACACTTTTACAATAAACCTTATTAAAAATTCTACATACATTAAGCATCAGCTCCCTTTCTTATCCCACATAGTCTGTGGGTATAAATGTCACTTGAAAGTAAGCTAGAGAATAATCTAGGGAATGTATAACATAGTGATTTCGGTGGTAGATGAAGATTTTGGTTAATAGTATAGATATAAGCATGTTTAAAGTGTTAAGAATATTGTGACACATGGGAAAATTACAACTAATGTAACTTATGGACGATAGTTAACAATATTGATTTATTTTTGCAGCAATGGCAAAGAAGTTATTATATCAATTCTAAGGGACAACAATAGTAGAGTATAAAAGATAGGATTTTAACTTTTGGAGTAATGAAAATGTTCTAAAATTGACTGAGGTGATGACAGCACAGTTCTGTGAAAATATGAGAGCCACTGAGTGTACACTGAACAGACTGTACAAAGCATGGGGGCTGTGTAACACAGGGAATCCAGTGGTGAAAGATAAACTGTGGTTAGCAGGACAAATATGAGAACGTTTTCTCATGCACTATGACAAATTTATAATACTAATACAGTGTATTAATAATTGGGTGGGTTGTGGGAAAATACACCAAATATAAGATATGGGCTACAGTTAGTTCATAGCTTGTAATAAATGTTTCACAACAATGCAAGGTGTTGGTGGTAGGGTGATGTATGGGAGCCCTATATGATGATATGCATGTTTGTTTTGTAAGTTCATAACTTTTACAATACACTTACTATTCATGTATTTCCATGTATGTATGATATACTTCAAAAAATTTTATAAAAAAAAGACATGACAAATCATTCAAACAACTTCAACACTCTTCTTCCATAATTAATAACAGCAATAATACTAACATTTAATAATAACTAGGAATGGAAGTGAACTCCTTCAACCTGATAAAGTTATCTACAAAGAAACCTCCTGCAAAACCTCAAATCTATTGGTGAAATGTTAAAACATTTCAGTTAAGTACAGTATCAGAGCAAAGGTGTGATGTGGTATTATCTTTTGGCTCCATATCATCCTTCACTTCAACTTTGTATCATAGTTCTTGCCATACTACATGACAGTAAGAAAAGGAAAAATGCAAATATATGGAAAGTTTATTGTTTGGGAAAAAGACACAAAACTATTATACTTCACAAATAATATAGCTTCATTAATAGAAAACCCAAAAAAATACAGAAAGTTTAACTAATAAGAGAATTAATTTGCCTTAGGAACACATTTAATACTTCTTTGAGCCCTTTATGGACTGTATGATTAAATTTAATGGAAAGGCATTAAGAATTTTTACATAAATGGGGAAGTATAATATGATCGTATTATAGGAAAATTATTATTATAAAGTTGTTAATTAACTCCAATTTCTTATATAAATTTAATGCAATTCCAATCAGATAATCAATAGTATTTTCATGAAATACAAGCTGATTCTAAAATCTATGTGAAAGAGTACTGGACCAAGAATAGCAAGGCAGTGATGAACCCACCCCACCCACCCCCAATCCAAGTGCACAGATTTTTCCTACCAGATAACAAGATTTATCATGAAATTCTACGTCAATGTGGTTGGAGCAATAGAGAAATAGACCAATGGGACAAAAGAGAGGGTCCAGAAACAGACCAAGAAATTTACACCTACACAGAAATTTGATTTACGGCAAAGTCACTACTGAATAGAAGTGGGTAAATGAGCAACTATTAATAAATGATGCTAGGATAATTTTGAATGGGTAATTCATACATGCAAAAAAGAAACTTGAATAGTCAATACACCAACAATATTTGATATTTCAATTAATCAAGGCATTCCAAATGAAAACAAAGAAGATACGTAATTTCTTTTTAATCAAGTTGGCAAAAACTTTTTAAAAGCCTAAAGATAGCAAGAGATTGAGAGGAATTGAACACTAATACTAACAAACTATTTTATACTGCAAGTGGAGCTATTTTCTGTCACAAACATATTGGAAAACCTTTGGGATTCACCTACTAAAGCTAAAGGCACACATAGCCCATAACTCAGAAAATCCCCTTCTGGGTTTATATGATAGCAAAAGCAAAATACATGTGCACAAAGGGTATGCAGAAAGCATCATAGCTTCATTGTTTGCAGTAGAAAAAAGATGAAAATGAGCTAAATGTCCATCAACTGTGCAACAGTTCAGCAAATTGTTTTTTGTTTTAATGAAACATATTCCTACAATACAATTCCATAATGAATGCAATGTAATTAAATAGATAAAATCATGGTTGATCTCAAAAACATAATTTTTACCAAAAAAATCCTTTCAGTCATATAGTGTGATTACATTTGAATAATAAATAAAATATGCATATAATATTATGGCACATGTATATACTACAAGGTAGGAAAATATTAAAAGAAAATATGCTTGGGTATAATCAGTTACAATTTAAGGAAAATAGCTACCTCTGTGAAAATACAGGGAAGAAATATATGAAGGCAAGTTATAGGAAATATAAAAACTGTAATATTTTATTTCTTACAAAAAAAAGGTCTGAAGCAAATCCACTAAAATATAACAAAGCTCTATGGTATGTATATTGATATTGATTATAGTATTCTCATTAGTTTAGGTAAGCTTAAACTATTTAATAATAATAAAATAAATAAGACAGAATGTTTGCTAATAAACTTTTCCAGAAATGGTGTCACAAAACAGCTTCTCTCATACAATGCTGATAGGAAAATTCAATGGAGCAGAATGTATGTGGTGCAATTTGACAATGTCAATACAATTTTTAAAAGAAAATATTCTGTCTCTTCCATTCTCAGTTCCATCTCTAGGAATTTATATATGATTAAAATCATATTCACGTCCCCATTGTTAATAATAATGAAAGACTGTGAACAAATTAAACATCAATAAGGGATCAATAAAGACATTATAGTACGGTCATGTAAGTATTTGATTTGCAATCTTTATACAAATAGGACTAAGATCTGCATTTCTCAAGTCACAAGTTTACCCTGAACAACTTGACATCCTCTAACCCTTGCTCAAGAGAAGCAATTACATTCCTCTTGGCCCAGTGCACCTGGTGAGTTAAGACTCTGCTTAAGTACCGCTGTGGATATAATTCACAAGTGGAGGGATTTGCCTCAGCGACAAGACCAGGCGGAGCCCGTAGTTGTAGAAGGTTGGGTGAGGTAAAGAACTCTGAGAATGAGTGGAAGAGGCAGGCAGTAGCCAAGGCACTGGAAGAATCATCCATAGAGATGATAAAATGATGGTGGCTATGGAGCTTTCTGGCTTCTTCCTCCAGACTGGAAGATGCTTATTGGCAAGGCCTGAATATTATTGCTTATCTCCCAGAGCCTAGTCCAATGACTTTCATTTAAAAATTCACTGGTGTAACTGAATATAATTTCAGTTTCATTTATAGATGTACACTAAAGTTTCTGCCTCTTTGTTTCCATATGACTGGAAAATAGCATTGTTTTGTGAACCGGCTACTTCTCAAGTGATAACTAATATTTATGTCTAACTTTCTTTATGTGAGTGATGCACTTTACGTATATTAACTCCTGGTAGCCTCACACAACCTTACAGGGAGATACTATTATAATTCCCATTTAGGGATATGGAAACCGAGGCAGAGAAAGTCCTCCACTTGTCCAAGGTGTCATGGATAATAAAAGGCAGATACTGGATTCAAATCCAGTAGTCTGGCATCATCAAGCTCATTCTTTCAATCGTTATGCTATATTTCATCCAGCAAGACCCATAAAAGACTTACTTATTTAGTGATAGTGAAGGAATCTCCCAAGCAGTATCCTTACAAGACCAAGACATGCTTGGAGGTTTAAGTCTCCCATTATTTAAATCACAACCCTTTAGGATGGTCACAATTTGAAGATCAATAAACCCTTAAGAAACAGAAGATAAAGAACTCTATTTAAAAAAATTACTTGCAAATTACAGGGAAACTGTGTAGGATGAATGGTAACTAAATCTACAATGGTGCTTTCTACCAAAAGTAAAGGTAGATATCTTAAACTGAAGCTGTGTATTCAGAACATGGAAAGACATGCCCTGGCCCTGAAAAGACAGTGTATGTGTGGGGAAATATAGAGAACATAAATGTTCCAGGATATTTCTCCTCCTGTAAAGTATGCTTCTGCAATATTAATGTTAAAGACTTTTGTTACTCCCTATTTTAAGTAAAAATATCTATATTATATTTGTCCCTTGAGACAATATAAATAAAAGCTCTTTGAAGGTAAGTATATCTTTTACTACTATTATACTAATTTCAAAAGAAGCATTTACAGAATTGAAATGGCAATGTGTTACACCAATAAAATTATAATAGAGAAAAATATTTGTAAGTTTTTTCATAAAATGTTCTTAAAGCTAGTTTACATGATAATGTTCTTTATTTTATAGTCTACTACTAAAAGCTAACTTCCTTCAGTGTTGAGAAAATTCTGCTATACTTTCTAGTGAAAAGATATTAGAAAAATCAACATGTCACGCTGGTTTGTATTTTATTCCTCACTGTATAAAGTGTTATTCACTACTATTTTCCAGTTTAGGCTTGTAGCAAATTGGATGCCATTAAATGACTTTTTGAAAGTGACCACTTTAATGTACTTGTGGAATTTATCAAATGGACATTTTCACCGAAAGAATAACCCTTTCTTTGGAAGTAGAGTCAACCACTTATTTTCGGTAGTTGTTTTAAAATAAAGGGTTATGTATTATAAAATTTCCATGCTTGCTTCAAATTGTAAAGATTTTGTTGTTGTTAAAGTTACTAAAATCATAGATAAAATAAGAAAATAGGAAACAGGCTCAAAGTCAAATAATTATACTATTGTGTGCCAAATATTTATTGAATCAGTCCACAAAACAACATGAAAGGACATACATAGTTTCTCTATTACGATAATTAAATTACCCCCAGTCATTGTTTAAGCACTGAACAGATACTGAGTTAAATAATATAATTCTCATAACAAAACTCAGGTAAAGATAAAAATAATATCCTTGTTTTACAATTGAGGAAATTGATGCACAGAGGCATCAAATAATTTATCCAGATCATAAAGCTCGTAGGTGACCCAGGGTTAGTAGAAGTTCAACTAGTTAGAGCTAGAACACAAGTATATTCACTACTAGTTCAGTTATTTTTTTTTCCATTACCAATCCTGATTCAAAAAGTAGGAAACCTATGCTTATATTTCTAAACTTCCAAGAGCTCCTAATTTAGTAAGTAAAAACATTGTTGGATGAAATTGATCCATTATCAATTTGTGTTGTGGGAGAATAATACGTCCCCCCTCCCAATCCCCCACCTCCCCGCAAGATGTCCGTGTCCTAATCACCATGAAAACTGTGACTATGCTACATGGCAAAAGAGAACTGAGGCTGCAGATGGAATCGAGGTTTTTGTCAGGTGACCTTTAAAAAAACGGAGATTATCCTGGATTATCCAGGTGGGTCCAATGTAATAGAAAGGGTCATTAAAAATGGAAGGGGGAGGCAGGAGGGGCAGATTTAGAGACAGGGCAGAATGAGAGCGAGTCAGTTCTCTTGCTGGCCCTTCAAAGGTAGAAGAAAGCAAGGGAGTGTGGGCAGCCTCTAAAAGCCAGAGAAAGCAGGAAACGTGTCCTTCCCTGGAACATACAGAAAGGACACGGCCCTGCCAACCCTTTGATCTCAGCCTACTGGGACCCATTTTGAATTTGGACCTCCAGAATTGCAAGGTAATAAATTTGGATTGTTTTAAGCCCCTGGGTTTGTAGCAACTTGTTACAGAAGCAATAGGAATTTAATACAACTAGCTAGTAATGGGAAAATTTAAGCAACACATTCAAGCCTGCAAAATCTTTTTCCTTCCTTCTTCCCTCTCTTCCTCCCTCCCTTCCAGCAAAACGAAAGATTGTATTAGTTATTTACAAGAACATAGAAATTTTATCCAACTTAAGCAAAGCACATTCACACAAAATTCCGCAGGGGAAATTAAGAATAAAATTTGTTTTGACATACTCCAGCAAGCTTCTTTCGAAGACAGAGGTGGGCCTGATTAATGAATATATAGTTGACTTAAAACTAAAATCTGCTCTTTCTCTAATTGCAGTAGGTCTTTTAAATTACAGACCAACATTATAGCACTGTTTCTCCAAAGTGATTATAACACCAATCATTTATCTTAATCTCTTCCCTTGGCATTGTTTGGCAAATCTTAAACTTTCAGCTTACATAGCAACATCAAGATAGAGAGGTTATTCCAGGAAACTACCTATGATTTAGTTGAGAAAGTCAGTTGTGTAGTATTTAGGTATGCTCTTTCCTCTTCTAACTTTTTTTCCACCCTACTAAATAAATCTGCTTGAAATAATGGCCTAGGTGCTAAATAAATCAGATCCTAGAAGCTCTTCTTCTTGTCCAGAAATTCTTATTCAGGATCTGAATGTGTTATACGCACATGCATGTATTGAAAAGGTGGAAATCAGTAGAAATGAGACTGAATGTAAGTGAGGAGATGTCCGTCTAGGTCCTGGTCTGTTGCCAAGAGCTGTGTATACTTTGTGCAAATCACTTAACCTGAGACTCAGTTTGCAAAATGAAGATAGTAATACACATCTCCTTAAGAACTGAGTAGTAAATAAAATAATACAAATGCCTGTCCTTTGTCAGTGGTAAAAGACATGCCAATATAGTTATTAATTTCATTAATTTGGATTAGTTGTGATAAGGTCTTATTTTTTCCTAGCATTAAATATCTAGTATATTTCCTATATTTTTAAAATGGTTATATGATATTAAGTCATTTTTCACCTAAAATCTTTGAAAGACATTTTAAATTACTTTTATTACATTGGACTGAATATTGTCCAGTCTTATATAAAATGTGTAACACTATCTTGTATGTAATTATAATTATATGTATGTGAGAAAGGGAGAAATGATTAAAAATTAAGTTCAGAGTTTCTCTTCAGTAAATACTGTAAGAAGAAAATGACCATTTACTAATACATAATAAAGCAATGTTTTTATATCTATTGTAATAATAATTTTTACAATTTATTGGCCACTTACTACATGTCAGCCATCCTGCTTTACATGACTTAGGTCATATTTAATCCCATGAAAATCTAATGAGGTGTTATTTATTATCCTCATATTTTATAGATGAGGAACTGGAGACTTAAAAGCTATCAAGTAAATTGCCCATGATCTCACCCCTCTCAGTAGCTGCACTGCCATAAAACTGAACATGTATGCTATTCAGTGTCAGGCTATCATCATCCAGATCTTATTTAGTTGAACAAACCCCTTATAGCTAGATTTTTTCAAAAGTGGAAATTAATATAATTTTTCTATAGGGATATTGACAATAAATTGCAAAGGCCTTAAATATTCATATCTTTTCACTTAGTAATTAAATGTCTGGAAATTTATACAAGGAAAGTAATAATATGCAAGAAAGCATATACAGGGATGTTTACCACACCACTATTTACAAACAAACAAAAAACAAAAAACAGGAAACAGAAGTTACTGAAAAGTCCAAAACTATGGGTTTGATTATGTTAATCATTGTGGCACGTGTGGCATGGGCACTGCCCAATCAAAGCAGATGTCCCACATTCCATGTTCATGAACTGGAAACCTAAACATCATTAACATGTCAAGGCTACCTAAACCGATCTACAGATCCAATGTAATCCCAATAAAAATCCCAACAGACTTTTTTTTTTTTGCAGAAATGGAAAAACCAATTATCAAATCCACCTGGAATGGTAAGGGGTCCCAAAAAGCCAAAAATGTCTTTAAAAATAACAAAGTTGGCAGACTCTCACCTCCTGACTCTAAAGCACACCACTTAGCTACAGTGGTAAAAACAGCATGGCACTAGCACAAAGAGACACATCGGCCAATGCAACCTAATCCAGAACTAAGAAACAGACCCTCACATTAAGGTCAAGTGATTCCTGCCGGGGCTGTCAAACACTCCCAGCTGGGCCAGAGCAGTCTATTCAACAAATGGTGCTGGGAGAACAGGATGTCCATATCCAAAAGAAAGAAAGAGGACCCCTATCTCACACCATGTACAAAAACCAACTCAAAGTGTATCAAGGACCCCAACACAAACCTGATAACTAGATTTTAATGGGCAGAAAAGGCAAAAAATAATTTTTTCATGGTGTCTTCCATAATAACAGTAACTCAACAATAATTGTCAAATGGTCAATATTTGTCAAATCGGGGGTAGAATCTACAATACTAAAACTGTATTAAGATATGGATTATTTGGTTTAGAAACCCATTTTTTATATTTTTTCATTTTTTTCTATTATTTTAAAAAATAGCTTCGCCTAATTACATTTTTGTTATTTAAAGAATGACACTTTTCATTATGACCTCTGAAAGACACTACCATTTTTATCACTTTGAAATAATACTTAGTGCTTTTTGTACCTAAATATCTATTTGGTTTATGTGAACTATATGTAACCATAAACTTTTTATGTTCTGTGGAAAATTCATTACTTGTGATGGTTTTCAATGTGTCCATTTAATCAGAAAACATATATGATCTAAGTAATGTTGAAATCAATTTACAAATAAAAAATATATACTCCTTAATCTTGGAATAGACTAGAAGGACCTCATAAGGATCTGGCCCCCTTTATTTTTGTTTAAAATGTTTGTTTGAGGAACATCTATTTTCTGCATTTAAAGGGCTATTTGATTTTATTTAAAACATTACTAAAATTAGAATTTTGAAAAAAGAATACTTTTTTATAATAAAAACATTGTTGCTCATTATAACAGGCCATGAATGATACTTATGAAAGTCAATGAATTCGTCAATCTCAAACTTAGTGATCTTTGTCCATGCTCTCTTGACTATAGGAAGTATATATATATTTTTATTGTTGATTTCATCTGCTTTTTTTCTTTCCCATTCAGGAATGTTCTGGTTCTTATTATTTTCTCCATCACTTCTGTTGTCACTTTTATTATACACATTTTCTTGACTATCATGATTCTTTTCCTTATTCTCCTAATTTTTAATAATCAGATTTTGATTCTGTGTGATATATAGTAAGGGAGTTTTTGACATTTTGAATAATCTGCCAGTCTTCTTTCTTTTAGCTTATATTTTTGGCTGCCACAGTGATATTTATTTTTTATGACTTTTTAAATTAAGAGAATTTTTAGATTTACAGAAGAGTCAAGTAAAAAAATACAGCATTCTCATATACCCCCCATTGTTGGCACTTTGCATTAGTGTGGTACCTTTGTTACAATTGATGAAAAAATATTAGAATAGTACTATTAAGTGTAGCCCACAATTTACATGAGGTATGATTTTCCCTATATACCACCATATTTTTAACACCTTGTATTAGTGTCATACATTTGCTATAATTTATGAAAAACATTTTTATACTTGTAGTATTAACCCCAGTTCATTTTCCATAACAGTGTTCACAGTGTTATAGAGTCCCATATTTATCTTCTAACTTTCATTCTACCCATACATGACCCAAAACTACTGCTTTCATATTCATTCACATACACAATTCAGTGCTGTTAATTACACTCACAATAATGTGCTACCATCATCATTATCAATTTCCAAACCTTTACAATCAACCTAAATAGAATTACTGTACAAATTCAGCATCATTTCCCCATTCTCTACCACTAGTCTGTCTCCTGGTAACTTATATTCTAGATTCTAACTCTACGAGTTTGCTTACTAGAATTAGTTCATTATCAGTTTGAACATACAATATTTGTCCTTTTGTGTCTGGCTTATTTCACTCAGCATAGTGTCTTCAAGGTCCAACCATGTTGTCACGTGCATCAGGACTTCGTTCCTTTGTACAGCTGAATAAGTGGGTGGCTGGTGTGTTCAGATGTAGCCATGTCTGGAGAAATTACACTGAGAGGTCTTGTTCTTCCAGTGGGTGGAATTTAAGACAAAGTGCTGGCAGCACACAGAGCAGGACAGAAGCAAATCATTATTCCTCAGAGGAATGAAAAAGATCTTGAAGAAATCCCAGGCAATGTACGACCAGATTTAAGTTTTGTCACAGCAAGCTGCCTGGATGAAGTTCTTAAGGCAGCTTTTGATGGTGGCTTTACTGTCAAGCCCATACCTGGTCTCTTAAATAGCAAATTGTAGGCCAAAATCTCAATTTCTCAGAATTTTAAATTATGAAGTGCCAAAAGGTACTAGGGGTGAGCAAAATGTCTCTTTGTGAACATAATCGCAACAGTAATGAATGTTATTCACATGATAATTAATGCTTATTACAGAAATATACTAATTTAATAAATAATAAAATAATACATTTAATAAATAATACATTTAGCAAAGTAATCTAGGCTCCAAGTTAAAATAAAAGTTTAAAGAAAGAGTCATTAGATCTAAAGTGAGCCATTGTATGTAGGTACCATATTTTGTCTATTCCATTCATCAGCTGAGGGACACTTGGATTCTTTCCATCTTTTGCCAATTGTGAGTAATGCCACTATAAACATCTGTGTGCAAAAATCTGTTTGAGTCCCTGCTTTCAATTCTTCTGGTATATATCTAGTAGTGGGATTGCTGGGTCATGTGGTCATTCTATATTTAGCTTCCTGAGGAACTGCCAAACTTCTTCCACAGTGGCTGCACCATTTTACATTCCCACCAGCAATGTATGAGTGTACCTATTTCTCCACATCCTCTCAAAGATTTGTGGTTTTCTGTTTTTTAAAAAATAGTAGCCTACCATTCTAGTGGATGTGAAATGATATCTCATTCTTGTTTTGATTTGCATTTCTCTAATAGCTAGCATGTTTTCACATGCTTTTTTGCCATTTGTAAATCCTCTTTGGAGAAATGTCTATTCAAATCTTTTGACCATTTTTTAAAAATTGGTTTGTCTTTTAATTGTTGAGTTGTAGTATTTCTTTATATATTCTGGATATTAAACCCTTATAGGATATATGGTTTCCAAATACTTTCTCCATTGAGTAGGCTGCCTTTGCACTTTCTTGACAAACTCCTTTGATGCTCCAAAGTTTTTAATTTTGAGGAAGCCCCTTTTATCTAGATTTTATTTCATTGCTTGTGCTTTGTGTATAAAGTCTAAGAAAACATTGCCAAACAAAAGATCCTGAAGATGCTTCCCTACATTTACTTCTAGGAGTTTTATAGTCCTAGTTCTTACATTTAGGTCTTTGATATATTTTGAGTTAATTTTTGTATATGGTGTGTGGATATCATATTCTTGCATATGTATATCCAGTTCTTCCAGCACCATTTGTTGAAAAGACTATTTTTTCCCAACTGAGTGGACTTGGCAGCCTTGTAAAAATCAATTGGGCACAACTTTGAGTGTCCATTACTGAACTTTCAATTCAATTCCAGTTGTTTATATACCTATCCTTGTGCCAGTACCATGCTGTTAACCACTGTTGCTTTGTAATAACCTTTAAAGTCAAGAAGTGTGAGTCCTCCAACTTTGTTCTTATTTTCAAGATGTTTTTGGCTCTTTGAGGCCCCTTACCCTTCCAAATAAATTTGATAATTAGCTTTTCCATTTCTGCAAAATAGGTTGCTAGAATTTTGATTGGGATGGCATGGAACTTGCAAATCATTTTGGGTAGAATCGACTCCTTAATGATAGTCAGTCTTCCAATCCATGAACATGGATTGTCCTTCCATTTATTTAGATCTTCTTTGATTTATTTCAGCAAAGTTTTGAAGTTTTCTGTGTAGAAGACCTTTACATCTTTGGTTAAATGTATTCCTAGAAATTTGATTCTTTTAGTTCTATTGTGAATGGAATTTTTTTCTTAATTTCCACCTCAGATTGCTCATTAGTAGTGAATAGAAACATTACTGATTTTTCCATACTGATCTTGTACCATGCCACTTTGCTGAATTTGTTTATTAGCTCTAGTTGCTTTGTTGTAGACTTTTTGGGACTTTATTTCTCTCTCTATATATATGATCATGCATCTGCAAATAGGGAAAGTTTTACTTTTTCCTTTGCAATTTGGATGCTTTTATTTCTTTTTCTTGTCTAATTTCTCTGGCTAGAATTCCAGCACAATGTTTAATAACAGTGATAACAGTGGGCATCCATGTCTTGTTCCAGAACTTAGAGGAAAATCTTTCAGTCTTTCACTATTGAGTATGATGTTAGCTGTTGGTTTTCATATATGCCCATTATGATGTTAAGGAAGTTTCCTTATATTCTTGTTTTCCAAGTGTTTGTTTATCAAGAAAGGACGCTGAATTTTGCCAAATTCCTTTTCTCCATCAATTAAGATGATCATGTATTGTTTCCCCTTAGTTTTGGTAATGTGTTTTATTACAGTAATTGATTTTCATATGTTGAATTACGCTTGCATATCTGGGATAAAACCCACTTGATCATGGTGTATACTTCTTTTAATGTGCTGTTGGATTTGATTTGCAAGTATTTCATTGAGGATTGTGCACCTATATTCATAAGAGAAATTGGTCTGTAAAATCCCTTTCTTGTAGTATCTTGTCTGGCTTTGATATTAAGGTGATATTAAGCCTCATAGAATGAGTTAGGTAGTGTTCCTGCCTCTTCAATTTTTTGGAAATGTTTGAGCAGGACTGGTATTAATTATTGGAATGATTGGTAGAGTTCTCCTGTGAAGCCATCTGGTCCTGGGCTTTTCTTTGTTCATTGGTTTTTGATGACTACATTAATCTCTTTATTTAAAATTGGTTTGTTGATGTCTTTTTTTCCTGGAGTCAGTGTTGGTTGTTTGTGTGTTACCAGGAATTTGTCCATTTTATGTAGGTTGCCTAATTTGTTGGTATAACAGTTGTTGTGAATTATACCCAAATTGATTTACAGATACAATGCAATCCAGTTAAAATTCCAACAGCTTACTTTGCAGAAATGGAAAATTCTATTACCAAATTTATTTGGAAGGGAAAGGAACCCAGAATAGTAAAAAAATATCTTAAAACAGAAGATGTAAGGCAATGTATATATATAAATAAATTAATAGAGATGTAATTAGAGGATATATATGGCAGGGGATGAATAGAGGGGTTGAAAGTTGTAACTGCTTAGCGTTGCTGTTTTTTTTTCTTTCTTTTTTTTTTTTTTTTCTCTTTTTGAGTAATGAAAATGCTCTAATATTGATTGTGGTGACGAATGCACAAGCCTGATTATACCAAAGCCATTAAATGTACACTTTGGATGGATTATATAATTTATGAATATATCTCAATAAAATTGCTAAATAAGAAAACTTATGAAAAAAGTTATGTTAATAAATTCAACAATGAGAAGAAATGAATCAATGCTTCAAAAAGCACAAACATCTCAGACTCGACCAATATGTAATACACAATCTAAATAGTCATAGAGCCACTAAAAAGCTTGAATTTGTAATTTAAGTTTTCACAAAGAAATCTCCAGGTATGGCTGGTTTCACTGGAGAACTGTATAAACATTTAACGAGGAGTTAATACCAATTTTACACACTCTTTTCCAGAAAATAGAAGAAGGAACACTCCCCAACTAATTTTATGAGATTAGTATAACCATGACACTGAAATATGAAATAATACATTGCAAAAAAGAAGTGCAGACTACCTTCACTTATAAATTTTGACACATACATTTTTAACAGTTATTAACAAATCATAATCTAGCTATGTATAAAGAGCGTTATATACCATGACCACGGTGTACAAGGCTGGTTCAATATTCAAAACTTAATCAGCATAATATCCCACACCAACAGAAGAAAAATAAAATGATCATATCAATTGATGTATAACATGTATTTGACCAAACCATTTATCACAAAAAAAGTCTCAGAAAAAAAGGAATAGAGGGGACAGTCCTCAAATTGATAAAGGACATATACAAGAATCTTATAACTTGCATCATACTTTACATTGAAAGACTGAAGGCTTTTCTTTTAAGACTGGGAACAAAGCAAGGATGTCCACTCTCACCACTCTTATTCAAACAGTAGTGGAATTTCTAGTCACTATAATAAGCAAAAAAGAAAGAAAGAAAGAAAAGACATATAAATTGAAAGGAAGAAATTAAATTACCTCTATTGGCATATTATATGATTATTTATGTAGAAAATTCCAAGGAATCTTAAAAAAAATCATTGAACAAATAAGTGAAATCAATAAAGTCACAGGACACAAGGACACAAGATCAACAAATGAAAAATGCAATCAAATTTTACATGCTAACAATGAACATGTAGGAACCAAAATTGAAAACATGATACCATTTACGATGACTCCAGAGAAAATGAAAAACATAATAAAACACTTATGGTACCTGTATGCTGAAAATTACAAAATGTTTATGAAAGATATCAAAGAAGCCTAAATAAATGGAGAGATATAACATGTTTATAGATTAGAAGACTGACAATTCTCAAATTTATCATTAGATATAATGCAATTCCTATCAAAATCTAAGCAAGATTTTCTTTTAGGTACAGAAATATATTTTAAAGTTTATATGTATAGGCACAGACCTTGGAATAGCTAAAAGAATTTTGAGTGAGAAGAATAAAGTTGGAGGAGTCACTTTGCTAGGTGTTAAGGCCTACTATATGCTACAGAAATTAACACAGCAGGTACTGGCAGAGGAACAGACAAATAGATCAATGAAACAGAAGAGAGAACCCAGATATAGAACACACAAATATACCTAACTGATTTTTGACAAAGATGCAAAAGCAATTCAATGGATAATAGCCTTATCAACAGAGGGTGCTGAAAAAATTGAGCATTCATAAGCAAATAAATAAACAAATAAATGAACAATTTGATCTAAAAATCTATATAAATATTAACTAAAAATGGATCACAGACTTAAATGTAAAGCATGAAACTATAAAATTTTTAAAAAGAAATTAGAGAAAGTCTCTGGAATTCAGCGTTTGGTGAAGCAGTTTTAAATTTGATACCAAAAACACAATTCATAAAATGAAAAATCAATAAATTGTTCCTCACCAAAATTTTAAAATTTGTTCTGTGAAATACCCTGTTAAGAGGATGAAAAGATGAGCAACAGAGTAGGAGAAAATACCTGCAAACCTTATATCTGACAAAGAATTAGTATCTATAATATTTTAAAAACTCTCAATACTGAAAGGTAAAAATCCATACAATCCATTTAGATAACGGGCAAAAGACATGTCTAGACATTTTGCTGAAATGGATATATGGATGACAAAGGACATGAAAAGATGTTTAACATCAATAGCGAATAGGTAAATACAAATCAAAACTACAATGAAATATCACTTCACAGTTTTTTTATAATAAATAATGACTTCACCAAATGCTGGAGATGATGTGGAGAAACTGGATCATTCATATAGTACTTGTAGGTATACAAAATATTACAGTTACTCTTAAAAGTTTGGCAGTTTCTTACAAAATTAATATGCATCTACCATGTAAACCAGCAATGTATTCTTGGGCAGAGAAACTAAAACTTGTTTACACAAATACCTATACACAAATGTTAACAGTTGCTTCATTTGTAATAGCCAAATCTTGAACAACCCATATACCTTTCTATGGGTGAATAGTTAAATAAACATTTATACCATGGAACTCGGTAATAAAAAGGAAGGAAACTACTGAGATATAAAACAGCTGGGATGAATCTCCAAAGAATTATGCTGAATGAAAAAAGGCGATGATATAGTATGAAATAGTATGGAATACTATGTGATTTCATATTAAATATTCTTGAAATCACAAAATTATACTATTAGGGGACAGTATAGCAGTAGTCAGAGGTTAAGGAGGATGTGTGTGTGTGGGGTAGTGGGGGTGGCTATATAAAAGGGCAAAATTAGGGATCCCTGTGGTAATGGACCTCTTCTGGATCTTGAGTGTATCAATGTCAATACCTTGGTTGTGATAGCATATTATAATTTTGCAATATGTTACCACTGGGGGGAAATTGGGTAAAGGTTACCCAGTGTCTCTCTACATCATTTCTTTCAACTGCATGTGAATTTACAATGATTTCAAAATAAAAATTTAAAATTGGTGTGCAATTTGTAATTCCTCCTGCCAGATTATAATTTGGGGGCTTCAATCTGCACATTTACTTTTATAGATTGAACCATGTCCCCCCAAAAAAACGTGTTCAAGTCCTGTGAATGTGAACTCATTTGTAAATAAGATTTTTGAAAATTCTATTAAGATGAGGACAAACTGAAACAGGGTAGGATTTAGTCCTGTATAAGCTGAGGAAATTGGGACACAGGAGTAGGAGACAGGAGACAAACGGCTATGTGATGGCGGTCGAGATTGAGTTATGGATTGCTGACAAGCCACCACCAGAAGGCTACAGACTTCAGAGGAAGCATGGCCTGCCGACACCTTGATTTTGGACATCTAGCCCCCAAAACTATAAGACAATAAATTCCTATTGTTTAAGCCAACTGGTCTGTAGTAATTTGTTATAGCAGAACAGGGCAAACCAAGACAATTACCTTGTCAAGACAGCGATCCCCGGCTACCTCTGGGCAGGAGTGGGAGGGTTAAAAGAATTTCTATCTATCTTGGCTAGAGAGATTGAGATGCTCTGTGTCAACAATAAAATTATGCATTCCGCCATGGAAGGCAGTTCGGCATTGCCACTGAGCAAGAGAACAAAAGCAAAAATGAAATGGATGCAAACTGCAAAATCCTCTTTCAATCAACAGCACAGAAGACCTGGGTTTCAGTGACTCAAAAGGGATTGTAATCCTCAATTATTTGCAATCCAGCAACTATCAAAAATCCTACCAAGGCAATTGATATTCAAGAGGAATAGTTTAAGGAAAAAGATAGCCATTCATGCTTCTAAATTCTCTAAGATCTACCTCTCTATGAAACTTTATCTTCAGAAAGCTACAAACATGGACTATGTAATTTTATTTTTCCATATAAAATACTTGACAGAATTTAAATTTAATATCATATACTTGATTTTTTCAAGGTTTAATAATTTATCATGTAGAAAACATTTTTCTATATTCCACAAAACTGTTATCTGTAATTTATTGATTTGTTATATGTTCAAATATTTTAATCTTCTTTTCAATTTTGAAACAATTTTAAACCTAGACAAGTAATAAGAATAATACAAAAAAATTCTTGCATAACTTTGCCCCAGAGATGACATTCATACTTTGCAAATTTCAATTTGGCTTTAATACATGTCCAATAATTCTTTAATACTCCTTTCATCAAAAGGTGGAGGCTGCTTTAGAACATACATACAACTTCCTCCTGATGGTTTCTCTTTGGAAGTTTACCCTTCAAACCATCTACCATAGAACAGGAAACTGAGGCATCCTGGTGTGACCACGTGTAAGTGTTGTGGCAGGTAGCACTAGCTAAGGTCTCAGATGAGAGCCATCCAAGTAGGCCTTGTAAATGAATGAGCCCTCAGATGATACCAACACTAGCCTTGATTTCATAACCTTAATATTTTGTAGAATGTCTCTCAATTTGAGTTTGTGTACATTTCCTCAGGACTAAACTCAGGTTATGCATTTTTTGCCTTGACTATTGCAGAAGTGATACTTTATTTTTGTTACAGCCAATAAGTTTTCACATGATGCCAATATTTCCTTTGACTGGTGTTGTTTATTTTCATCATTGGAGCAATATGGTGATGGTCAGGGTTTACCACTGCAAAATTATTTTTTCCCATTTTTAAATTAATAAATTTTAGAAAATTATGTTTTGGGGCTATCTAAAATTCCAAGCTTCATCTCACTTTCTCCTATTAGCTAGATGATCCATTGATATTTTGCCTGAATTATTACTCTGCTTGATTGCCAAAATCGTGATTTTTCTAATTCCAGAATTTCTTCTACATGTATTATTTGGCATTCCAATGCAAAGAAGAGTTTATTTTCTTCCCACTTATGAATGTATTTATTTTTGTCAGTATGAATTCATAGATTCCTTTTTTATTCAATATGTCAAATGTATTATTATTATTTTGTTGTTATATATTTTAATGCTCAAAGTCCCTGTGGGAGAGGCTGCAAACTGGCTCCAATGTCCTTTAACTGGTTCCCATCACTGATTGAGTACTTCTTTATTTTCTTGCAAAAGATAATACAGGCTTGTCTCATCTTGCTCTTTCTTTGCTCCAGCTTCAGAATCAGGCATTTTCCCAAGAAGTCTTTAATTCTTTTTAGTGGAGGAGAGTACTGAGGAACCAAGATCGGGACACTATGTGTGATCGTTGTGCTAGTCACTGATCCTTGGCTCTTTCAGTAAGCAATGCAAGGGAATGTGCATCTGTATATAAAACAAACAGATAAACTCATGCTTTCATCTATATTTATTGGTCTGTGTGTGTGCGTGTGTGTGTGTGTGTATAAAACCACGCGTTCACAACATTTCCAATCCAACACAGGGTTCACTCTAGCTTTACTCCTTTTCATATTTCTACTGCCTTTCTCTAGTAGTGAGAAATATAGGTCCCATTATTTTATTTACACAGTCCTCCATATGCAGTCAATTTTACGAAACTGCTGGACCACCACGCCTTTCTGATGGTCTCCTCACATGGACTGAGGATCTTTCCTGCTTTCTTCTCAGGCTGCACTGGTACCATCCTTGCATAAGTCCCAGATGCCCCTGGCCTGTCTTTCCACCCTCTTCATGATGACCCACTGATCTGTATTTGCCTGTGGCTTTCTGCCTTCCAGTAATGAAGGAAGGAAGAAAGAAGAAAATATATATCAATCTGCCACCAGCCTCCTACATCTCCAACTATAGCCTTTGATCCACAAAATATTCAAAGCTGCTTTCTACTCTTAATACAACACAGTTTCTTCTATCTAACTTGGTTTCATACTCCTTTTTTCTCCATTCAACTCTCAAATTTATCTCTGAATCTCCAAATTACTGCAGCCATTACCCTTCTGGACTTGACATTTGAAGGTGGTTTCCTTGGTATTTTCATGTCAAATTTCCTCTATCCATTTTGACTTGACTCCCTTCATCCAGCTCTGGACACTCTGTGCTACCTAAAAGCAAAAATCTCCACTTTAACTTTAGCTCTTTATGCTCAGTCTTTGACTTCAATCATTTATAGTTCAAAAGAATAGAAAATTGAGTAAGTTGACTGATCTGACTAGCAGGTGTATGTTGGGAAGAAATTTAAAATGCCATATTAAAGATTTAAAGAGTCTTTATACTTGGAAGAGAAGTTTCATGTTAATGAAGATGACCCTAGAACGTGAGGATATGGTCTTGATATCCTGAATGACATGATAGCAAAGGTTTTTAGAAAATACGTTTATTAGGATTAAACGCATAGGAGTCTTCTGGTAGAAGTGTATGGGAGCAATTTTGATTGCTGTGGATTGAAGAAGAGTGAAAATTCACAGGTTGTTTTTGAAGGCAGAAATTGCCTATTGTGTGATATATTAAAATATACACTATTTCTTTTCTTTCTGACTTTCTCTTTGAAGTTGTATATTAAGATTTCCATTTAGTTAAATTACCTCTTTTGGAAGAAATATATCATTTTATCTTAATCCATTCTTTCTCTATTCCTCTATTAATGGCACTATCCATCCCACATTTTAACAAAGAACATAGTCACCAATTAGAGTTTGCATTTCTCTGCTACCCTTGAAGGTATGCATAAGCATGTGACTAAATTTTGCCAATAGGATAAAAACAGAAGGGATGAGTGCTATTTCCAGATTGTAATATAAAAAATTCCTTCCCCGCCACCTTTCTGTTTTTCTGTTTTCCCTACTTCATCCATGCTAGAATGCAGAAGTGATGGTGTGTGACAACCTCAACTATGTAAAAGGACAACAACCTGGGCCTATGGTGTTGAAGAGCTCTAAGTCATAAGGATACTCTTTTACTGGGTAACTCACAGAGCCTGCCTATGTCTGCACTGGTATATAGGAGTAAAATAAAATTTATGTTGATTGAACTACTGCATTTTAGGGTGTATTAAATAAGTAGCTTAAAAGTATATCCTATTTAACACACTGCTTTGTTTTTATAACTAATCTTACTCAGTTATTTTCTTTTATCCTTCATTTTATATTTTCTCAAGTCTTCAAATATCTCTAAATATCTAGCAAAGAGTATAATTTTCTACTTGAGATTGAATAAACTTTTATTTCATGCATTTTCAACTCTCTTATTTTGTTTTCTTTCTTAATCACTTGCCCCATGTCTTTTGTTTTCCCTTACAAGTATTTATTTTACAAATGCCAAACAAATGAGATCAATAATGGCATTAAAATTATTATTTGGTGGAAATGGCAAATATTAAATTTGTGTCAGGGTTGAACCAAAGTGATTTGTATATATCCCTTCATTTTATCTTCACCAAAATTCTATGTGGTATCTCTTTCTTATAATAATCAATTCAGAGTATAAAACAGAGACTTGGGAAGCGGATGTGGCTCAAGCAGTTGGCTGCCCACCTACCACATGGGAGGTCCTGGGTTCGGTTCCCAGTGCCTTCTAAAGAAGACAAGCAAGACAACAAGCTGATGTGACGGGTTGGCATGGTGAGCTGATGCCACAAGATGATGCAACAAGATGGTGCAATGAAGAGACACACCGAGGAAGCACAATGAGAGACACAAGTGGGGAGCAGAGGTAGCTCAAGCCAATGGGCACTCCCTCCCACATGGGAGGTCCCAGGTTCGGTTCTTGGTGCCTCCTAAAAAAAATAAGATGAGCACACAACAAACAGATACAGAGAGCAGACAGCAAGCACAAATAACAAGGGGGCAGGGATAAATAAATAAATAAATAAACCTTTAAAAAATAAATAAAACAGAGACTTGCTTACAGAGGTTCAATAATTTTCTCAGTGTGGTAGGCACACAAATGACTACTCCAAAGAGGTCTATGCCCTAATCTCTCAAACCTGGGAATAATTTACATTATATGGCAAAGGGGACTTGGCAAATGTAATTAAGGTTACTAATCAGTTGATCTTAAAATAGGGAGATTATCCTGGATTATCTAATGTGCCCAATCACATTTTTAGCCTTTAAAAATCAGATAGCTTTGGCTACTTGTTGGTGAAAGGGAAACTAAATAAGATATGGCAGAAAGGGAAGTGGGAGAGATTGGAAACAAGAGAGGGACTGATCCATCATTATGGGAGAGAGGACAAAAGGGAAAGCATGAGAAGGGAGGTGGCAGCCTCTAGAAGCAAAGACCAGATACTGGCTGATAGCCAGAAAAGAAACAGAGAACCTGAAAGCAATTCTCATAGATAATACTCCGTAAGTAATGTAGTTCTAAAATTTCATCATGATATATAAAAATCAAATATTATCAATGGCAGGATAAATTATATCTCTGAGGTATTTTGTATATCTTACCTATTAGCCATAAGAAAAAAATTTAAATATCAATTTAGTATTTTGGAAAATACTAAAACTGATACACAGAGAAGATGTTAACTGATTTGATCACTTTTTTTGGGTAGATGAGCTGTCCTCTTTAATAACTTTATTCACATTTCTATTATACAATTATATTTTCAAAGAAGTCTTGCTTAAGCAAAATAAAAGAGTTAACATTTAAATGAGGGTTTTGAAAAATAAAATAAGTCATGTAGAGGATGTCAGAGAGGTCCTCAAAGGAAACAGCATTCTTTTTTGAAGGAAGAATAGCTCATTATTTATATACATCAAAATCTTAAATCAGTTTTTACCTGGAGATTTGGGCAGGATGTGGAGTGGTAATAATCTTTAATGTCTCTTTGAAATCACTATCCTCAGTAAGGTTAGAAAGCAACTGGAAAAATGTGTTGAGTGATTTACCCAAGTCTACAGACTTGAAAATGCCACACCAGAGAAAATTAAGTGATTGCACATCACTTATCTCAGCACCTGATCTGATCACATTTCTCCAAGATCTCTTCAGAAAAAGCAGCTCTGTCTTGTCACCTGAGTTCTACCACCTTCCTGGCATTTGGACAGCTTGGACAAACAATGAGACTAACCAATAGAAATGTTAATTCCAAAGAACACCCCATCACAGTGTGCCAATTTAATGGAAAGGAACAAGGATGTACTAACTAATAAAAACAAAACAGAAAATATTGATTTTAACCTAGAAGCATGGTGTTTAATTTAAAAGACAGCTCTTCAGAAAATCCTTTGTTATGTTGTCAAACAAGCTTTGGAACTTCCAGTTATTCAGTTAGAACAGAAACAAAGGAATGGTATGCTCGGCTTTCAAACAAAATACTAGGTCACATAGTGGATGCAAGGTTTAGTTTTACTATTCTTTCAGAATGCCAGTCTCTAATTGCTATGATCTGAAAAATAGAAGGTATCCCTTCTCCTAGTATGCTTATCTATTTTCCTCTTTTATTCCCCATAGGTGCAACAGAGAGGTCTGAGTCCAACTAACAGCCTTTATTTATTTTTAACTTTTTTTTATTTTTAAAAGATACTTCGATTACATAAATGTTACAGAGAATATATAGGGGATTCCCGTATGTCCTGCTCCCCATACCTCCCACATTTTCCCATATTAGCAACATCTTTCATCAGTGTGGTACATTCATTGCAATTGATAAACACATTTTAGAGCATTGCCACTAAATGTGGATTATAGTTTACATTGTAGTTTACCCTCTCTCCCATTAGACTCTGTAGGTTATGACTGGATATATAATGGCCCATATCTGTTGTTGTAATGTCATTCAGGATGATTCCCAAGTCCTGAAAATTCCCCCCTATTACATCTATTTTTCCCTCTCCCTAACCCCAGGACCTCCATGGGTCACTGCCTCCACAACAATGGTATTTCTTCCATTGCTAGAATCACAATAAGTCTATAGTAGAAAACTAGTAAGTTTATTTTAGTCCATAGTTTGTTTCCCAATCCTGAGGACTCTGGGATGGTGATGCCTACTCCACCATTAATTGAAGGGGGCTTCGATCCCATACATCTGATGGATGGGACTCTCTTGCTTGCAGTTGCAGTTGTCGGTTCCTTGGTATGCTATTTGTCCATCATCTCCTCCCTGTTAGTTGTCCTAGGTGAGTCAATTGAACTGGAGAGTAGGTGTTACAACTCCATTGAGATTCAGGGCTCAGCTGGCACATGGACAGCCCAAAGATTTAAGTCTCTTGGATGTTCACCTACCAACTCTAGTACTAATTATAGGTTCAAATAGAAGGATAGAAGAGTCAGACATAGGGAAATCACAGCTGAGTCTAACTCAGTCACTGGAGAGCATAAATACCAGATTTGGGCCCACTGGGAAGGGGCAAGATTCCTGAGCTGTCTGCCCTGACTATAGTGTCTGGATGTCTCCATATTCCTGAGGAGCTTTGCTATTTGGGGTCCTATCTACTGTGGCTGTCAATGAGATCCTGTTAAGATATGCATAAGTGCTACCTCTCGGATGGCCTCCTGACTCATGTTGAAGTCTCTTAGCCATACAAACTCATTTGTCTTTAGCTTTTCCCCCTTTTGGTCAAGGTGTTTTTTAAAAATTTTTCCAGATGCATTGCTTGCTGGTACTTGGTAGCAATTACTTGGTTCCAGGGAGGCTTATCCCCAGGAGTCATGTCCCACACTGGGGGTGGGGGGGCAGGGAGGGGAAGTTAGTGCTTTTATATGCTGAGTTTGGCTTAGAGAGAGGCCACATCTGAGGAACAAGGAAGCTCCCCATAGATAACTCTTAGGTACCCTATGTCAATAGGCTAAGTTTCAATTTCAAGAGCAAAGTCTCATAAGCATAGTCATCAATATCAAGGGTCCTTCAATGGACCATCCTCCTTCACAAGTCATTGTATCTGTACTTGGGGCATTCTTGTTGTTGCATTAGAGAATGTTCAGCCTTTAATTTAACATGAAGGCATTCCATAGTGCTAACTTCTTTTACTTTATAAAGTCGAATGTCTTGCACTTTGTTTTCTCAGTTAATATACTACTTGGAATACAAATGAAAGTGCAAATTGCAGTTGATTGATTCAGTCTGAAAGCACTAAATTTAAGAGTCTTCTGTGTGTAAAGATTTATATCTTTTATTTGTTTACCAGGTCTCAAAAGATAATTGCATTAAGTAAAATATTTGGCCAATAGTAGGGATTATCAAATGAAAATAATTTTCAAGTATGCATATGTAAACCAAGGTATAATACTCCTATATACTGTTATATAGAAAGGGCATGTTGAGCTCAAAAAAGTATACTTAAATTCAGATTTAAACAAACTATTTCTGAGCTATCCAAGTCAAGTAATTTCAAGAGTAAAATTCTATAAAATTTATGTGCAGATTGCTCATCATTTTTGTTGATTTTTGTCTTTTTCATGTTATTCCTAAAACTCTCATATTCCACAAACCAAAATTATTATAACTTGCTGACTCAGTTATTCTTTTAACTCTTTTCACTGTCATTTGTATGTTTTGACCTTCTCATACCTATAGAAATATCTCTAAAATGATATTTTCTTTTGATACTTAGAAATCAATGAGCAACTTATATTGACTGATCACTATCTGCAAATTAATATATGTTATTTTGTGTCCCTTACCGTTTGCAAGTTTATCTTTCTTTTCCCATTCTCACTTCCTATCTCTTAAAGCAGAATAGTTACATGGGAACCAGAAATTTGAGACATGTCTGTTTCAACTATCTAGCCTATGACTGATTGGTTTTGAGATTTTTTTTTATCAGTTTCATTTGACCTTTCATCTGGGATTGGGTAAGGTAGGCAGAAAGATGAACCTGGAATCTACAGAATCTGGATCTGGCTTATACTCAAATTCATACTGAATAATGCTAAATAAATCTATAATTTGCTCATTATCTCCCTCTGTGTATATGTGTGTGTGTGTGTGTGTGTGTGTGTGTGTACAGGCTCACACAAACACATAAAACACACATATATATGTAAATTGGATTGTGGTTTTTTTTATTTTTTAATGTCCATGGTACTTTACCAACAGCCTGCATATTTCTATGTGCATGTGTGAATGTGTTAGAAAATATGGTCGTAATATTTTCAAATAAAATGTAATAATTTTGATAGCTTTAACTTTCTCCACTAGCTTTTAATAAGCTGGAAAAAACAGCCAAGAAAAAGAAGTCTAAAATTATATAGAGAGCATTATTTAATTCTTCATTTGTTATTATTCTGGTAAAACTTATATTGACTTTACCAGGTAAGGAAATTATAGCATAATTGTCTATGGATGAAAAAATTGGAAAATTATAGGCTTTTGGAGTTTAATACTAACTAAAGTTTAAAAGCTATATTGCCTGCTGTAATTTATTAATAGCCAATGATTGGGGCATTTCTCATGTACAGTTCAGAAAGTGGTGAAGCTTGAGATGGGGAAGGGAGGTATGGTGGTGTTCAAGTAAGCGAATGTCATTTTACCCTTACCCTCCTGCACCCTATTCATATTAGGTAAATTCCTGCTACTTGCTAAATAGAGTAAATGTAAATATGCTGAGCTATACCAGATCTATGAATAATTTTAGTCATGAATGATTTTGCTTCAGGTGTATAGACACACCCATTGTCTAAATAAATTCATCTACTTCTGTTGCCCTAAAACAAGAGCCAAAGGGATCCATTTTAATTACTACAGATATTACTTAAAATGAACATTTTTGTGCCACAAATTTAAAATTCTAGAATAAACTTCACACAGATCTCTTGTCACTTGTAGCTTTGAAGTTTTGTCAACACAGCTACCTAATTTATATGAAGCACCCTGGAGTCAGTGCCTCTTTGTAGTGGTATTTATTAAATGTTTCAAGGACTGCTTTAAAGTATATGTGAGGTTAGTAATCAACCTCAATGTCCTTAAATTGCATGCTTCATTATGCAAAAATTTCTCCCTTAAGTCCGTGAAGTTATAAATTACATTTGCATTTGATATCTTTATTTTGCTTTATTTTACAAGTAGCACAAGAAGGAATAAAGCAACTACAAAGGTAATATGTGAAATTATGGTAAAGATATAAGGACTGAGCAGGAATTTGAGAGTGCATGTGTCTGTGTGTGTGCCCGTGGTTGTATGCTTATATGAGTGTGCGTGTGTTTTTGCATATGTGTATATGTGTGTATCAGTAGCCTTGTGTTTTCTGTGTTTCTGTGTGTGTGTTTGTGAGTATGTGCCTGTATGTCTGTGTGGGATTAGCATGCCTATATGAGTAACGATATGCGTGTTTGCATGTGTATTGTGTGTATGGGCTCTTCTGTGAGAAATAAAAATATGACTGGAGATGACAGGGGATGTCTAATCAAACTAAAATACTCCCAATTTAGCATTTACTTATTAACATGTGGAGCCTCTTCCACATTAGGTTAAAAGGAAGATATTCTTAATAGCTCTTTGGTGTTTTGTTTACTTGTTTATCCTAAGTGTTTCTTTTTAAAGCACTTAAAATAATCTGCTTGGATTCTGCAATTATGACCTCAAAATTACCTTATTTTATTATTTTGGATTTTCTGAAAGGATAAGGTACAGCCCTCTCTTGTAAGACAGATGAATGAGGGATGTCTGAGAGAACTGGAAAATATATAGATAGATCAAGAGCATTATGAAGAATTAACATAAGGCTATGTGAATATGTTTGAAACAGAGACAGAAATAAATGGAAAAAGAGAGCCAGAGTGAGACATTTCTATTTATCCATCTATATATACATACATGCATTCATGCAGCATGCATCGCCTACACACATGCATACACATATGCATATATATGTGTGTGTATGTGTGTGTGTGTGTATATATATATAGAGAGAGAGAGAGACAGAGAGAGACAGAGAGAGAGAGAGAGACAGAGAGAGAGAGAGAATAATTTAGCAGAGATGACTGTCCCTAAGGCAGTCTGAAAAGCAGAAAGACTTCACATTTTTCAGGAAGCATTTTCTCCCCTGACTTGATAGTTCAACTAACAGTCCAAGAAAAAGAAAATAAAGGTGACTATGCTCCTACTTCAAAAGAAAAAGAAAACTAATAGGTTTAATTCCTTCCTTCTTTCTAAGGAAGACAGGAAATCATTGGAAACGCCATAAGTCAAGGTAACGCAAAGGCCAATGGAAGCTAAAATTCCCGGAGGTAATAAAAGCCATCAAGAACTCTAGAAACACCCTTCATTTATGAATTGCATAATACCCAGTGGATATATCTGAATGAGGATGAAATGATTTTTGGATAAGCCTGCAATATCCTAAAAGCTGTCTCAGGGTAATGTCGAATATGTGTAGGCACTAACACAGTTCAGAGGTTGTTAAATATTGAACTTGCATCTGCCCAAAACTCCTGAGTGTCTCCCACTTGCCCACCGACCAGGTAGCATGTCAGTGCCCAGGGCCTTAAAGACAATGTCCTTTCCGACTATTGCTAGCTCTGTGCCAACAAAATCCCTCTGTGCCTGTTTTTTTTTTTGGCTCCCTGTCCCCCTAATTAGATTCCTGGAAGGTCAATGTGTGTCTCAAATGAGTGCCTTCTTGTCTAACCTGCTGGGGGATGGCTAGGGAGAGAAAGAGAGATCAGGTTGGCGGGTGGCCATGGGCCCCGCCCTAACCCCTAACCCCATGTGCAGGCTCCAGGTGCTCCACAGGAGGATAATAGGGGTAATGGGGATGGAGTGGGGCTCAGACCAGGGGACACTCTGTGCATCTGCACTCAACAATTCTCACTGAATTTCTTCACCATTTAATAGTACAATTCCTTGAAATCTACAATGAGTCTCATTTCTGGGACATTAGCAATATCAGCTTTATTAGTAAAAATAAAGAGCTATCACCCTGTCTTCCTTTCTGTGCCAGCACATTGTAAACACATGTACATATACTTGCAATTTGAGCACTAAAATTCTCACAATCATTTCAATCATTTAGATGAAGGAAAATCAAAGCATAGAGAATTTAAAAAGATGAGTGAGAGAGGAAGGATTCAAACCAAACATTCCAAGAGCAGAGCCCATGTTCTTCAATTACCATGTTAACTATTCTCTATGACCTACATGACTCAGTGTGATCTAAATAAACTCAAGTTTGGGAAACACTAAGCCAAACAAATTCCAATTTTTTCTTCTTCTTTTTCTAAATGCATATCTTCTTGAATATTTTTCAAGGATTTTAGAATATTTTATCAAAGTACTATCTGCCATGGTTACAAATCAAGTAATTCTGAAGAGAGAGTGCTTAACTTGTTTCATCCCATTCCTCCCCCTCCCATTCCCACTACACTACTGACATTTAAAAAAAAATTTTCAGCTGCTGGTTGACTTTATTGACACTAATATTAGAATAATGAAATTTAATGACTTCTAAATAAAATGTGTATATCATTACTTCTTGATTTATAAGCTTTTTATGTTTTTATTAATATTAATTTTTTAAATTAATAATAAAATTATTAATTCTAAAGAATGAGAATTTAGTTGGCTTGCATTATTCCCTGCTTCCTTAATTCAGTTTAAGGTTTATATTTGTATTTTTACTCCTCTTTTGCTTAATTTTTAACCTCTAAATTATACACCTTATTAGGGATTGAAAAATAAGCCCCGCAAAAGATATGTTCGTCTTAATCCACATCCCTGTGGGTGTGAGCCCCTTTGTAAATAGGACCTCTGAAGATGTTATTATTACTTAAGGTGGGGACTGGTTTGTGCGTAGGACCTTCCAAGATCCTTTACTGGTAAGGCCAGACTGAATCACCGTAGGTCTTATTTCATATGGCTGAAGTCCCTAAAGGAGAGGAAGTCTTGACAGCTTCAAAACACAACAGATTCCAGAAGAAAGCATGGCTGTTGAGACTTTGATTTTGGACTTCTAGTTTCTGAAACTTTGAGACAATAAATTCCTATTGCTTAAGCCAGCCAGTGTGTGGTACTTGTCGTAGGGCAATTTTATTTTCCATCCCCTTCGGCCCACTTTCCCGTGGTTCTGCACTTTAACTTTCATTTCAAAATCCATACACATTCTCCTCCATCTACTTCAGCCTGAGGGACACAGCTTTATTTTTATATCCTTAGCACTACAATATGTATATTCTATTTTGCAAATACAGCCAGTGCCTTCCATGTGAAGACTATTGAAAAATTAAATGATGCAAGACTATGTTATTATGTGAGAATGAATTTTAGGCATGGGAATCATACATCTCATAAAGTAACTTCTTGCACAGTTGCATATTCTTTCAAGTAAACAATGCTCCATGACCTCAATCTACTGTACCTGTAACTTTCAGTTTTTCAGCCCCAATGGTAATCTCATCTTCATCTGCAGAAAACAGCACCCTGCCATCTTCACTCGCTCTCACTTCAAATCTTTTACACTGAGCTTCCACAGCGTCAGCTCCTATGGTCAGAGGAAAGGTTTGAAAATGAAAGTGGTACAGAGGAAACTTTTAATACTTATTTTTTAAAAGAAGATAAATACATAGTCTGTTTAATATGTTTATTTCTGCAGTAAGTTTTATATCTGATCCAGTATTTTTCCATTGTTATCCTTTTCAGGATTTGGTATTCCTTTCCTATTTTGTAGAACGTTGGTGCGCCAGGATTGTTAGGCGTACATCTGCCCTCTCCATGTTTGGCATGGTCCTAAGAAGGTCTGTGGCTTTAGCCAGTTAAAAACTCTTTGCATCGTCACAAAGAGAGACAATGTCCGTTTTGCTTTCTGTTGCTTCCTAAAGACTTGGCATTATGCCTGGCATCTGCTGAATGCTCAATAAATATTTGTATAATGAATGATCCTTATGTTTTTCTCTGAAATGCAAATAATAGGAACCATACTTACTACATCACAGGGTATTTGTAAGGCATATTTCAGTTGCAAACCATTCTTTATATATATTCTATTATTTATTAGAATATAGATTCTAATATTGATATTTTTCACCTTTTATATCTCTAAATCAGAATCCATTTGAGTCAGTTTTGCAATATGTGTGTGTGTGTGTTTCCTTAGTGTTCCCTAATGTATTTTCCAATCAATGACTTTCTTGTTTATTTAAATATGGTATTAAATGAATGTAATTACAAAATCTATTTCTAATTTATTAGCCCTTTTTTGCTTATATCCACAAACACAAAGCTAATTCTCAAATTTGGAAAACACAGTCAATTTAAGAGTTAGGAAGGCCTCAGCAAGAAGGTCTAACTGGGTTTTGAAGATGAATATTAACTGAGAAGAAAAAATGGGGGACAGTAGACAGGAGGAATTGCTATTTCCATAACCCTAAATTTTCCTTTTGTGGTAATGTATTTAGCATATGGATCTTATATCTTCTCCTCCTAGTGAAGGGAATTCCCTCCTCTTCTATCAATATCAGTAGTCATTGTCAGGTACAACCCAGCCCAGCAAGAGACCTAGGTATATCACCCTTTGTGCATCTTCCTTTTCATTTTTCTTTATGTACCGTTTGTTACATATATGAGTCCAGTAATTCAAAACATGAGATCATCTATGTATCCCAAAAATATACCCAGAATTTAGGACTATGTCTGGTTTATAGTGGGCACATAGAGACAGATGTTAAATAAGTGAGTGAACACTAGACTTAAGCTTTCTTTTCTTCCTTTGGTACCCAGTCCCACCTCAGCCCTACTCACAATCCTAGCCAGGTGCTTTTGAAATATACTTGTCCCCACCAGATTCTAAGGAACACTAAACAAGAGGAGAAAATAAAGGAAACATTGATAATTTTAGGATAATTTCTCTTAAAATGAGATGTATATTTTTCTTATATTCTAAAACTGCAAATATGTTTTCAGGCCCAAATAGAAAATTTTGAGAAACTTCCACTAGGGCTTTGCTAAGTAAGATAAAATTGGTATTAACTT
This sequence comes from Cabassous unicinctus, assembly GCA_029593785.1. Taxonomy (NCBI): domain Eukaryota; kingdom Metazoa; phylum Chordata; class Mammalia; order Cingulata; family Chlamyphoridae; genus Cabassous; species Cabassous unicinctus. The sequence continues at coordinate 6,296 of JAQZBX010012241.1, read as the reverse complement.
TGTGGGTTGCCAAGTTCAACATAGTGTGAATTATATATTAAAAATTTCTCTTATTTCTTAAACAAAGCCCTTTCCTTATGGAATTTAATTACATTATTGAGAAACTATGGAAGACCTATTGTCTTTGGTCATGGTCATTGCATTTGATCTTGCAAGCATTACTTCAAGAGTCTGTATTCGAGTGTATTTTCTTCTAATTATTGTCTAACCTTCCTACATTCAGCTTCTAATCTGTGAGCCATAGTAACCTAACGGAATGATGATTAAAGACCTGTGACTGAGGCCAATGTGATAATAAATGTGACTTCTGGGTTTTGAGTAATTTGTATACACATTTATCTTCAAGGCATTCAAGCATAAATTCTGCCTGAACTGCCTGAGAGATATACACATAAAGTTTTTACATATACACAAACATTGCCTCATTCAGATATACTCAATTGTTATTTTATTAACACAAATTGCTATATTTTGTGTCATATAAACTTTCAGAAATATAGGTAGAGTAACTGCATGTGGTAAAGAGATGAAATATTAATTCACTAAATGTTAAGTAAGGAGACAAAGCAGATGAGAAAATATTCATTCACCCTGGAATAGAAGAGATGTATATTGGCCATAAATAAGTGCATACTGAATCATCCAATTGAAAAATAATTGTATCAATGGATAAAGCAGAGTATACTTTTTTCACTATGTCAGTATAATTTCAGAACAAAAAGTTATAAGCAATTAGCAATACATCAATAGCAAATAAATACTTTAAATCAGAAGATAATTTTGTGTATATTGAAATTTTGTATGTTATTTTTCTGCAAATGGGAAAATAGTAAATGTATGCCATCTAATATATATTCAATATTTGGAAAAATTATGTTTCAGGTAAATCTATTAGACTATATTAACTGAAATAATTATATCCCAACTGGCTTTGTCTTGTCTTATTCTGTTTTTCATGTTCCTAGCATCACACATTTTCTAGGCTATGTCAACTCAGGATCCAATTGTTCAGAGAAGCAGTAACACCCAATTCAGTCTTATCTCCACTTGTGATGCTTCTTGTGTTTCAGGAAAGCAAGGACCTCTGATTCCTTAGCAAGTAAATCAGGAGACGTGAGAATGTCAAGACAGAACTACATTTGATGAGCCATTGCAAACATCAACTTGCTAATGTAAGGGTCAAGACTAAATGCTTCTTTAGGAATATATCTGCGGAAATTTACACCAGCAACTTCAAAATCAAAGAGGGTAGAAAGGGATTTCACAGGTAAAGAGTAATGGCAGGAAAATTAAGAGAGAAAAGATGTAAGCAAATAATAGTTTCCAGAAAAGGAATAAAGTGCCCAGTAAATATCCAAATATTTTCTCTAGTTCTTTTAATGTTCAGTATCTATTATTTTAAAAAAATACAAAAACAACAATAACAACAACTACAAACTAATTTCTTGATCCCCACAGAGGTTGCTCAGCTGCCCTTTGAAGACACTCAATGTCTTCGTAGATAGTCATAAGTAGCCAAAGGCACCTTTGGTTGACAAGGACAGAAGCTACAATAATTCAATACTGTCTTTGCATTTTAGACAGTAAATCAGTCAAATGCATTCACTGACAAACTGTCTTCAGTAAAAATCTATAAAGGGGCTCTTGGTATTTAAAGAAAACAAGGCAAATATCAAAATGGATATATGTCTGCTTATCTCTGGTGTGTTTTCCTCAAGCATATCATGATGCGTCCTTTCTACCTACAAAGCTCTATAATTCTATGTCTATAAATATTTTCAAGGTATGGAAGAAGAATATTATTTAAAGACTAAAAATTTGTTCTCATATGAAAAATAAAAACAAGATTAAATACAGTCAACTAAATTCTGTGTTCAGCAATTCCTGGCTTAGAATTATAATGGGCCAGAAAAACAAAAGCAAATTTAAAACAAAACAAAATAAGAAGTCTTTTCATGGAAAAGAAATATAAATAAAAACTATATTTTATTTTATTTTACAATATATATGTCATTAAAAACCCACACCTAGAAAGTACACTCTGTACTGGGAAAGGGGAGGAGATGAGGCAGATGTGAGAAAAAGAACAACCAGGGCCAAGAGGCTTCTTGAAACAAGGGCCATTGAACCTTTGGCAAGTTGAATTCTCATAAGGACACTGCCAGAGATCAGGTTTTTGTTCACAGCAACTGTCTTCTGTTTTAGAATAGGAAGAGCTGTTGTTCTTCCTCCCACATACAAGGTAGCTATAAAGAACTCTGAAATTATGGACATGTTACATTCGTCTTTGAATCTCCCTACCGGCGGCTTGCTACCATCTCCTCCACTTAGACTAGTGCCATGTACATAGTAATTCTTTAATAAATGTTTGTGGTTAAACGGAAATGAATTCCACTAGGCTCTATAATTTGTACTTTTGTGCCTTCTTTCTCATTCCTGCTTCCCATAATCCCTTCTATCACATGTTATTGCTTCTACTCTTTCTTTTAAAAAAATATGAAAAATGTATGAAAAAAATACTTTTACCCACCACCCAGATGAAGAAATAACTAACTCACCAGATTAGGTGAAACCTACAGTGTTCCCCTGCTTTTTTAAATCAGGCCCTACCTTCATTCTCAGGGTATACCAATGGTAAATATTCTGAAATGAGTTCTGGTCACTATTGTTTTATAACTTTACTTATCTAGACATCCTTAAAATATGTTTCTTAGTTTTGCATCTTTTGCATTGTGTGTGTATGTATATATACATATAAATATACATATATGTATAGATATGTATCTACACACATATATTATTAAATGTTATCTATTCTTAAAATAGATTTTTATATGGTTCTGGTATCTAGAAATATATTTGAATTTTGTGGATTGACCAAATACCTAGCAATTTAGCCATTTCCCTTATTAATTCTAATAATTTGTAGATTTCCATGGCTAGAATTTCCACTACAATGTTGGATAACAGTTGTGACAGTGGGCATCCTTGTATTGCTCCTGATCTAAGAGTGAAAGTTTTTTTTCACCATTAAGTAAGATGTTAGATGTGGGTTTTTAATATATTTCCTTTACCATGTTGCGGAAGTTCCCTTCTATTTCTAGTTTTAAATTGTTTTTATCAAAAATTCCAAGTAGAATTAACACCAATCCTGTTCAAACATCTCCAAAAAATTGAAGAGCAGGGAAGACTCCCTAATTCGTTCTTTAAAGCCAGCATCACTCTATCCAAAGTCACATAAAGATACTACAAGTAAAGAAAGTTACAGAACAATATCCTTTATAGACAGATGCAAAAATCCTCAACAAAATACTGACCAACAGAATCTAGCAGCACATTAAAAGAATTATACCATGTGATGGAATGGGATTTATCCCAAGTATGCAAAGGTAGTTCAACATAAGAAAACCAAATAATGTAATATAGTATATTAATAAAATTAGGGAAAGAAAAACATATAATCATCTCCATTGATGCAGAAAGGGCAATTGACAAAATTCAGCACCCCTTCCTGACAAAAACATTAGAGAACAGGGTTTAGAAAACTAGGAATAGAAGGATACTTTGTCAATTTGATAAAGGGAATATATCAAAATCTCACAACTAACATCTTACTCAATGGTGAAATAATTAAAGCTTTCCCCTTAAGATCAAGAACAAGATAAGGATGCCCACTGTCACCATTATTATTCAACATTGACCTAAAACTTCTAGACAGAGCAGTTAGGCAAGAAAAATAAACAAAAGGAATTTAAATTGCAAAGGAAGAAGCAAAACGTTCCCTATTTGCAGATGACATGATCCTATATATAGAAAATCATGAAAAATAAACAACAAAATAATGGCAGCTAATAAGCAAAATCAGAAAAGTGGCAGGGTACACAATCAACACCCCAAAATCAATAATGTTTTTATATGCTAGTAAAGAACAATCTGAAGAGAAATTGAAGAAATAAATTTCACTTATAATACCAACTAAAAGAACCAAATATCTAGGAATAAATTTATCTGAAGCTGTAAAAGTTCTTGTACATGGAAAACGAAAAACAATGCTAAAAGAAATGAAGGAAGATTTAAATAAATGGACTTTTCATGTTCATGTATTGGAAGACTAAGTATTATTAAGATGTCAGTTCTACCCAGAACATTTTACAGATTCAATGCAATCCCAATCAAAATTCCAAAAGCCTTCTTTGCAGAAAGAAAAAGCCAATCATCAAATTTATATGGAAAGGTAAGGAGCCCCAAATAGCTAAAATGACCTTGGAAAATAATTAAATTGGAGAACTCACACTTCCTGATTTTAAAACTCATTACAAAGTAATACTAATCTAACACCATGGTAATGGTACAAAGGCAGACATACAGATTATGGAATTGAATTGGGGGTTCACAAATACACCCTCACTTCTATGGCCATTTGAGTTTTGATGATGGCGTCAAATCCAATCATGGAGAAAGAACAGTCTCTTCAAGAAATGGTGCTGGAAAAAAATGACAATCCATATAAAGGTTTGGTGGACCACTAACTCACATGATATAGAAACATTAACTCAAAATGGATCAAAGGCCTAAATGTAAGAAACAAAACTATAAAATTACTAGAAGAAAACACAGGGAAACATCTTCAGGACCTTTTGTGCTGCCATGGTTTCTTAGACTTTAGCCTATAAACATAAGCAAATAGACAAATGTTTGTGCATCAAAGGACTTCATCAAGAAAAAGGCCAATTTACTTAATGGGAGAAAATATTTTTGAAAACTCGTATGTGATAAGGGCTTACTATCCAGAACACATAAAGAAATTCTATAACCCAAGAACAAAAAGGTAAAAAACCCAATTTTAAAATGGGCCAAAATCTTGAATAAATATTTCTCCAAAGATACACAAATTACCAATAAAGCATATGAAAAGATGCTGATCATCATTAGCCATTAGGGAAATACAAACCAAAACTTCATTAAGATATCATTTTACATCTACTACTGATTTAAAAAAATGGAAAATAATAGGTGCTGGAGAGGATGTGGAATAACAGGAATACTCATTCATTGTTGGTGGGAACTTAAAAATGGTCCAGCCACTAAGGAAAATATTTTGGCAGTTCCTCATAATGTTAAGTACAGAATTACTATATGACCAATCAATCCCGCTTCTAGGTATATACACCAAAGAATTGGAAAAAGGAACTTGAACAGATATTTGCACACCGATATTCATAGTGGCATTATTTACAATTGTCAAAGATAGGAGCAACGCATGTGCCATCAACAGAGGAATGGATAGACAAAATGTAGCAAATACATATAATGAGACATTTTTCATCCATAAATAGGAATGATGTTCTGATAAATGTGACAACACAGATGAACCTTGAACACATCATGTTGAGTGAAATAAACCAGATGCAAAAGGACAAATATTGTATGATTTCACTGATATTATATCATTAGCTAAACCAATTTATAGAGTCAGAAACTAGAACACAGTTTATCAGGGGCAAGGGTGGGGTAGGGAATGGGTAGACAATGCTTAATTGGTAGTTTCTTTTTTGGTTGATGGAAAAGTTTTGGTAATGGATGGTGGTGATTATAGCATAACATTCTGAATGTAATTAACACCATTGTATTTTCTATTTGAAAGTGGTTAAAATGGGAATTTTTAGGTTGCATATATGTTACCAGAATAAAATAAAAAAAAATAGAACAACACAACAAAAAGGATGAGCCCTAATGTAAACTATGGAATACAGTTAATAGTATAATTATAATAATTTTGATTCACCAATTTTAACAAAACATACTAATGCAAAGTGTTAATATTAGGGAAAACTGCGTTTGTGCGGGGACGGGAGGTTATGTGGGAATTCAGTACATTCTGCATGATGTTTCTGTAAATCTACAGCTTTTCTACTTAAAAAAGCATATCAACATCAAAATAAAAGAGGAAAATTGTTAAGTAGTAAATCACAATATATCTAGAAATTAAGAAACTCACTTTAAAATAAGCTATGGGTCAAAAATCCAAGTGTGTGTTGAAATTAGAATGTGATTTGGGGCATCACATTCTAATGTGGGGCATCTAATGTGGGGCATCACATTTTTGGGGCAGGGTGAGGAGGGGCAGTTGAAATGCTCGGGCCTTTTTCAGACTTTGGGGGTTGTCCTGAGTGGTGAGGCAGCGACGAATGTAGGCCATTTTCCATCAGAATATACCATGCAGAACTGGGTGGGAGAGAGTGTGGCCTGTGATGTGAACTGTGGTCTATGCTCGGTGGCAAGGCCCCAGGATGTGT
>JAQZBX010012240.1:28561-41610 GCA_029593785.1 Cabassous unicinctus | reverse complement strand
TTTTTTTTTTTTTCATCCATTCTATCAGTCTGTGTCTTTTGATTGGGGAGTTCAATCCATTAGCATTCAGGATTATTACTGTAAAGGCATCACTTATTTAATCCATTTTGCCCTTTGTCTCTCTATTGTCACATTGTTCTATTGTCTGTCTTCTTATCCTTTAGTTCACCCTAACAATCTTCATTTTTAAACTCTTCTCCAAATTTCTCACCTTTGTTTTTTTTGTTCCCCTTTCAGTCTGCAGCACCCCTCTTTAGTATCTCTAGCAAATCTCATCTTTTGGTAACATATTCTATCAGTTTTTGTTTTTCTGTGAACACTTTGAACTCACCCTCATTTTTGAAGTTCAGCTTTGCTGGATACAGAATTCTTGGCTGGCAATTTTTCTTTCAATACCATAAAGACATCATACCACTTTCTTCTCTCCTCCATGATTTTTGCTGAGAGGTCAGCACTTAATCTTCTTGAGTTTCCCTTGTATGTGATGCTTTGCTTTTCTCTTGCTTCTTTCAGAATCCTCTCTTTATCTCTGATATTTGTCATTTTGAATATTAAGGGTCTCAGTGTAGGTCTTTTCAGATTTATTCTCTTTAGAGTGTGTTGTCTTTCTTGGATATTGATATTTATGTCACTCACAAGGGTTGGGAAGTTTTCTTTCATTATTTCATTAAAAATTCTTTCTGCCCCTTTTCCATTCTTTCCTTCTGAGACAAAAATAATGCAAATGTTTTAATGTTTTGGCATTTCTCATTGTCATTCAATTCCGTGAGACTCTATTCCATTTTTCCATTCTCTTCTCTTTCTGTTCTCCTGTCTTTTCCAGTTCAGATGTTCTGTCTTCAAAATCACTAATTCTGCCCTCAAGCTATTCATATCTGCTCTTATGTGTCTCTAATGTATTTTTAATCTCATCCATCTGATGGAGAACAGAAAAATAACAGTATGCATTTAAGAAGTTTCTGAAGCAGTGAGTTATGATAGGGAAAGAATGCATGATCTGTGTCCAAGCAGAAAACCGCCAAGGACAGTAGGTGCAAGCAGTGGAGATGACCCAGCTGAGACACATCGGTTCCCATGACAGGTTCTTGATAGTGACTAAGTAAAGATAAGTAGTCATGCTAAAAATATAATCATGTATTTAACAAACACATGTGCAGTAATGAATCCTTTGTTTAACTTCTTGCAATAAAAGCCAGGTTGGGAAGCAAGCCAGGGCTCTTCTCCTTTATGGTGGAGGGTCCCCTGACCCCATCTTTCTTTCATATAAGTTTCATTTCATTTCATCTGTGGCACCATCTTCACAGTACCTGTTCCAAAATTCCAACAACTGGTGCGTGAACAGGGACCCGAAGGCGAATTTTCTTTTTCTCCCGTATCAGTGTCAGTGTCAGTGTCAGAATCAGAATCAGTGTCATAGACCAGAGAGCATGGAAAGTGCAACCTTCAATCAGAGTGGTAAGTTTTATTTCATTTTATCTCTGGAATATCAGGGTAATGGGAAATCAGCACTCAAATTTTGATGAGTATATCTCAGTGTTGCATATGCTTTTAAAAAGTACAGGAGTTACAGTTAAACTTTCCTCTTTTGAAGAGTTCTTCTATCTAGTTAGAAAACATTGTTATTGGTTTCAGCCTAAAGGGCATAATGTTCTTAATTTAAAACAATTCAAAAAGCCTTGCAGCAAGCATATTAGAAGGGAGAGTCCATTCCTTTTCATGTTTGGTCTCTTTGCAATCTTATTACTCTGGCCCTTGAGCCTCTTCAGACAGAAACTAGTGCACCCTCTGAAAATGTGGAGACAGAGGATTCTCTCCCTTATTAACTTGAGTCTACTTTAATTCTGTATGACAATGAATGTTTTGAAAATGACCATCCAGAGTCTCCTACAGAGGCTTGTGTTGCTGTGGCTACCACAATGGAACACTATGTCACTTTGCAAGCTACTATTAACCCTTCAGCTCCAGCTGTGGACATTAATGTGCCTAAAGAGACTTCCCTTAACTCACCATTGTCTGTCTAGCCAATTCAGGAGTGAAAGGGACTATTCCAAAAATTTTAGTGAAATTAATATTAGGAAGATCTAGCAATAGTTGCAAGGGCATCACTATTCTGCCAAAGAGTTAACTACGATAAGGAAAACATCCCAGCAGCAACTTTGTAAACCTCCTACTGCCAACATAATGATAAGGCTGTGGGATAATAGGTGCTAATAAGATTAAACCACTGGAAAAGTAAAAAAAAAAACTTGGCAATACAGTTTCCAAAAAAATTCTCAAAAAACAGTAAAATCAAAGATGTATGTTTCTATTGATGTGTTGTAACTTGTTTTGTGTTTGTCTGTTGGTTCAGTGTCTGTATATTTTGATACCTCTGTATGGTAATATTAAATTGATAAATAAAGATTATTATAAGAACTCTATTCAAATGGCCAAAAATTAAATAAGTGCTTGTATTAATAAATAAATATGGGCATTAATTTAAAATAATAAAAATAGTTATAATCCAATGAAATCATTATTCTAACAAGTTTGTTTAATGTTAATGGTAATTGTCTGTGGTCAGAAGTTGCTTGGAAACAGTTTCCAAAATCATTTTGATAACTTAAGTATACTTTTATTATTAAGGAAAAGGAAAGTAATTTTGTCCTAAGATAAAATAACCTAATTATTAAAACAAAGTGAAAGGTGGGACAAAACCTGAATGATACAAAAAGTGCAGAAAGCTTGTAGAAAAGGAATTTTTGTGCTCAAAGTTAAGTAAGATTTAATGGGTCTATCTATAAAAATTTTAAAGCTTTAATGTCAAACATTATAATAATAAAAAATTAAAGTTTTATTATTTCTCAAAGTTTCTCAAGTCATTAATCTGTTTTAGTAAAAGTTTACAAAAAGTTTTTCTCCTAAATAATCAGTATGCAAAAAAGAAAGTCTGTTTTATGAAAGTAGCTTCTTATACCTTAACCTTATCATTGCCTTTGAGAAACAGGTTTTATCACTTTTAAAAGAACATAATGCTCAAACCTGCTTTCTCAAAGTCAAATCCTGAAAAGCAGCTTTTTATTTCAAACTGTTACAAATGATTTCATCTTTTACCTAAAAATGGTAAAATACTGAAAATAGTTAAGTTCATTTGATATATTATAAGTTGAATGAAGTATTTGAAACTGTTATACAATTAAAATAAATTTTCTAACCTTAAATAATTAAAATTGTATGACTAAAAATTTCATATAAATACTTAAAAAATATATAAAACTCCTGAAAATTTAATCATGTTTCAGTATAATATTAGATAAAAGTATAATGTTATTAATCATAATTTTAATTATTTTTGAAGAAAAATAATAATAATATGTGAAACAAAAACTACCTCTCTTCCTTAAAATCAAAAGGCAGATGCATTAACTCAAGTGTATCTAATTTACTCCACCTCTGCTAAAAATGCCAATCTATCACTACAAAAAGAAAGCAGCCATTAGGGGCTGCCAAAGGTAGTGCATAACAGTAAATTATGGTAAATTAAAATAACAGAACTGCAGCATGCAGCAATCCAAAATACTGTTAGTTTGTTGCAAAAAAAATAATATCCAGTTATGTCACTATCACTTTGTATTAAAACTTGTTAAGGCTTTCTTTAGTATCTTCTTAAACAAGTCAAGCCAGCCAACATTCCCCTTCCTATAAAATAGCCAACAATAAATCAGGTTTATATTCAACACTGTGAGCTACAACCCCTATTCTAATTATAATGTTAACAACAAAACCAATGCCAGTATTAAGATTACAAGTAAATGTATTGCCCCACAGCCCAAATAGGAAATAATAATTTGTTTTACCTATGCCTCAAACTATACAAAATAAAGAAATTAAGGCCATTCTAATCATGCTACCAAGAATCTTAAATGCATAAGAAATAAAAATGTATTCATTGGATGTCTGTTAGTTAAAACTCTTATTATTGTTTGTTGTTACATAATCTACTGTAGTTATGACTTGTGTATAACATACTTAAATACTAATCAAAACTTCAGTGCAATACATTGCATATTTAAGTAATTTAATAATTTGTATGTTACACATGAATGTATTTTATTAAATGTATATGTAAATCTTTTGTTTTGAGTTTGTACAGTCCTGAAACCGAATGTATTAAGAAAAAGTTTGGTGAGTATTGTTCAAACCTAAAAGTCAAACATCATGCAGAAAACTTTGTTAATCAACAAACCAATGACTTACTAGTTAACACTTTTCATATTTCAGGAAAAATATTGAAAATTAAAATAGTAAGCACATCAAGAATGTTTTGTAACAAATTAGAAAAGATAAAGTACATTTCAAAGGGCACTGTATTCGTCCCTGGGGGAGCTGACCACTCTCCTAGGGACTGATGCATAAACACAAAATATGCTGCCTAGGGAGTGTTGTGTTCCTTCCTGAGAAGGCTGGCCCCTTCCTCAGGAATTAGCAAAACACTCACAAGTTGGCATCTATAGTATCAAATACATTAATCATAAACACAGTCAACCAAAACTCTAGTATCAGTTGCTAATTCAACACTTCCCAGCTAAAAGCTAAATATTGGTAAGTATATACAAAAAACTGCTCTATGTAAATGTCATTCTGTAATTTTGTCCAATATTAACTTAATCTTTTGTTTGTCTATTTATTTATTTTTATACTTTAAATGAAGCTTAGATTACATAAATGCTACACAAAAATTACAAGGATTCCCATGTTCCCCACCTCCCACACCTCCCATAACATCCCACATAAACATCCTTCATTAGTGTGGCACATCACCTCCAATGGATATACACATCCTGGGGCTTTGCCACTAAGCATGGAACTTAGTTCACATTGTAGACCACACTCTCTCCCACAGAGTTCTGCATGATATATCCTGCTGTAAAAATGGCCTATATCTGTCATCATAATGTCACTCAGGATAATTCCCAAGTCCTGAAAAAGCCCCTGTATTGCAACTGCTTTTCCCTACCCTGCCCTGAAAGCATCTAGTGACCACTGGCTCCAACTCACTCTTATAATTTCTTCCATTTCTTGAATCACAATATGTCTACAACAGAATAGCATTAAGTCCACTCTAGTCCATAACTTTTCCCCCAATCCTGAGGAGTCTGGGATGGTGATGTCCACTCCACCTCCAAGTAAGAGTGAGCTTATATCCCATGAATATGGTGAATGGTATTACTTGCCTGCAGCTGCAGGCTCTCTCCATTCCCTGGGATGGCCATTGTCCATCATCGTCTCCTCACCAGGTGACTTGGGTGAGTCCATTGAGATGTAGAGTAGGAGTTTCAGCTCCACCAAGATTCCAGGCACAGCTGGTACATTGGCAGGCTAAATGTTCCAGTCTCTGGAAGTACACCTACAAACTCCATCTCCACATATAGGTTTGAAGAGAAGGGACTGATGGACCATGTGCAAGCAGGACTTATTTGAGTCCCACTCTGTCACTCTCAGGAGCACAGATTCCAAAGTATAACACACTTATAAGACATCAATCTCTTGAGCTATCCCCCCTTATATAGGACCAGGGTGTCTCCAGAGCTCCCATGAGCCCCTCTGTGTGGGGTGATATCCATTTTGGTGTTCTATGAGATCCTACTGAGGTGTGCGTAAGCATTACCTCTGGGATGACCTCCTGACTCTCTTTGAAGTCTCTTAGGCATATGAACTCATTTGTCTTCACCTTTTCACCCTTTTATTTAAGGTCTTTTTCCAGTCGTATTGCCAGTTGGCACTCAGTAGTAATCCCTCACTGCCAGGGAGGCTCATCCCCGGGAGTAATGTCCCATGCTGAGGGAAAGGTAATGCATTCATATGGTGAGTTTGGATTAGAGACAGGCCACAATTTAGCAACAAGGAGGCTCTCAGGTGGCAACCCTTAGGCACCCCATAGCAGTAGGCTAAGTTTCAATTACAAGAGCAAAGCCTTGCAAGGCTTGTCATCAATAACAAGAACACATTATTGGGCCATCCTCTTCTGACAGACACTGCCCCTGCACTTGGGGGACTGTTGCTGCTCCCCTGAAGAATGTGGCAGAACTCTCCAGGCTGGGAATTTAGTATTCTCTCACTTATTGAGTGATTCTCCACCATTATGATCATGCCCCTCCCCTTGATCATTTGAACAATTTTATATATCGTTCATGTATATTCAGGTGAACTTCCTCCCATGAAACCTCCATCCCTGACACCCCCCACCAATGATCCTCTCCTGCCCCTCTTGTAACCCTTCTGTGATCTAAACCCTCCTTGAAGAAAAAGCCCATAAAATAGCCAAATACAATTAATAGGAAAATGAAATAATAATAAGTTTAAATGTAAGAGATAAAATACATGGAAACTTAAAAAAAAAACACTAAAAAATTAAATTAAAGCATTGGATTATTCAAAAAATGGGAAAAAACAAAAAAATTAAAAAAAGGTTTTTAAACATTTTTCCTTTTATCACTGCATTACCAGGTGTCTGTACTGTCACACCTTCCCCCTCTCACTCCACATTGTCTCCCAAATTTTCACTTAATTTTCCAAGCAGTTTTAAGTCATAGCAAAATCACATACGGAATACTAGAGACTCTAATATACCCAACCTCCTCCCCCTTTCCTCACCCCATATTAAAACCTTTTTTATGTGGATGGTAGCATTGTTATAACTGTTATACAGATACTGAAACATAGCTACCAAACATTGTCAATGATTTACAGTATGGTTTACAATTTAGATGGTACAGTTTAATAATTTTTCATGATATTTACCATGTCCTGTGTCCATCACTGTAAGGTAATGAAAAACATTTCCCTTGACCACTAAGTAACCCCTGAATATTAACTTAATCTTTTAATTGATTATTTTATTCTTGTTTCTCACTCTAATTTTCAGTATAAGCTTGCTAAATTACATCTACAAATTAACATTTATCTTGTATCTATCCAGGACTCTAGCCAAATATAAACAAAGTATATCAGTGTGTCCCCTGGTTTGGTAAGCATGTGAATGTATGTATACATATCATAAAATACTGGAATATATCAGTTAAACCTGTGTTTATAAACAATCCTTAACTGATTTTATATTCTTTCAGTTATTAACAAAAATACACTAGCTAAATATCAATAAAAGATCTTTCCACAAGTAATGTTCAATACACCCACCATGTGTCAATATTATGTCTTTAAGGCTTTATGCGTTACTCATTCTGCCTTCCCACAAGCATGTATTTATCCTCATTGCAGCCCCCTCAAAAACACTTTTAACACAACTCTATAAACATCTCCAAAATTCTCTTACCCAAGCAAATAACCTTAAGGGTCAAGCTATGGTTGAAAAAAGTAAACACATCCTTAAATTAATGTTACAAAAACAAAAAGGGGGAATGGTGAGGTGCAAGAATGATTATATCAAGCATTATTTATGATAAATTTTCTTAACTGAAGGTCAGAATTGGATACATCAACAGCAGAATGTTTCTGGCAAAAATCAGGCAAAAGTACAGAAACAAATAATAGACAACCAGTTTATTGGGAGAATGAAGATAATAATAAATGGGAAAAGGCAGAAGTTAGGATATGGGGTTGAGGTTTTGCTCTTATCATTACAGATAAAGGATATCAGCTTTGGGTCCTGTCCAGACATCTGAAACCTAGACATGAACAAGCTGAAGATGCTGACACAAGAAGCAGAAAAGATGGTAACTTCTAAAAGGCAAAATGTCACTCTAACACAGTTATTCCTTGCTATGCTTACCTTGACCACCACAGCAGTAAGTAGTGCACCTTCACATAATTATACATATTGGGCTTATATTACTAATCCACCCATTTTGGAATTATTGACCTGGGGGGATAAATCCTACCCTGTTTATATTAATCAGTCTTTTCATTTTCCTGGGCCCATTGATTATCACCTTCCTCTAAAACCTGAGGAGGAAGGGAAATTTATTGAAAATTTAACCTTGCCTTTTTTTGAACAACCTATCTCCATAGGCTCCATTGATCCATGTGTGCAGCCCCAAAATTGCAGTATAGTTATAACTGAAAGAAGTCAAACTGAAATTTATATTCTTATATTCCCTTCTCTACCTTATCAACCAAAATATATGATAAATCATACATGTCCAGGATCAAATAGATTACAACAAGATAAATGGCATACATGCCATGGTTCATATGAGGTTGTGCTCTTTAATGATTCCTATGGAATTGTAAAGTACCCAGCCCTTATAGGGATACTGAAACCTAATGTGAACACAACCATAATTTAGATAATTAACAACTCAACCAAAACAGCTAATGAAAGCTAATCTTATTTTTGGAAATTTGGGGATGTCATAAGTACAAATATGTCATTAAATTGGACTCATCAGGGAAGATTTATCCCATAACCTTGGGATGATGCAATTAATAAAACTCAAATCTATTTATGGAAGGTCTTTTCTGGAATTGGACCTACTTTTGAGTGGCAAGGTAATAAAACCAAATCCAACATCTCCTTGATAAAGAAGTCAACTCAATTTTTTACCATTTGTGTAAGAGACCTAGTAGTGTTTATTATAGCAGTGGTCACAATAACACATAACAATATTAGTTGTCTCAATTGTTCCCTATATACCTGTATAAAAAATTCCTACATAAAAGAAAATCAATCCCTCTTTTTAGCTCGTAGATGAAGAATATTGTGGCTTCTAGTTCTAATGTCAAGATATTGGCAACAATCCCCAGAATCCCAAATTTTATGGCATTTTCTTGATCATTATCTAAAAAGAACAAAGATTGATAGGTCTCATTATCATGGGAATATTAGGTTTAATTGGAATTATTACTGCTGTAGCAGTTGCTGGAACTGCCTTACATCAAGGAGCACAAACACAAAAATATGTTAAAGAATGACGTAAAAATGCAAGTGAGATGCGGCATAGTCAACGACATATAGAACTAGAATTAAATAATAGAATGAATGCTTTAGACCACAATAGTACATTTAGGAAATCAAATATATAATTTAGAACTGTTAAGAGGTCTAAAATGTGATTGGAATGAAAGCACCTACTGCATTACTCCCTTGCCATATAATAATAGTGGGCATTATTGGGAAGAAATGAAAAATCATTTGATAGGATATGATCATAATATTTCTTTAGGTATTCTTGAATTACAAAAGAAGGCATTGAGTATGTCTAAAAATGAATTGAAGGAAAGACCAGGTGCTGAATTTTAGAATGTACTATCCCAAAATTTGAATACAATAAATCCATTTCATTGGTAGAAAGAAAAGTCCATCCAATTGTCTTTCTGGATAATGTTGGGAGTATTGATAGTTGTCATTATCATAATGTGTACAATGTGCCAGTGCTTGCTCAATTATTTGCAAAAGAAAAATAAGCATAATAGGTTTTTGAGTGCTTTTATGTTAAGAAAAATATCACAGAACTCAAATAGTAACAGTAAAAGCATAAGATAAACATGGCTTTCCCTTTGTTTTATACTGCTTAATATTGAAAACTTTAACTTGATTTTGTATTTTCTCATATAGTACTCTGAAGCCAACAGTGAATATTCCAAGAATTAACACAATGGAAGCTCACAAAGCCATTTACTACTCTGCAGAAATTTAATAGTTTGATTGCTAGAATAGCATGCTGAAAAAAAGAAATATACTGTAATCAGTGTTATATATATATATCTTATACTCTGGAATTCTTGTATGTTTCTGGCCTTGATGGGTATTAAGTGTGCTGATAAACTTAGGTCTTTCTCTGATTAATGACTCTCATCAAAAGAGTGTGGTCTACAATGCGAAATATGGTCCATGGTTAATGACAAAGCCCCAGGATGTGTATATCCATTGCAGGTGATGTGACACACTAATGGAAGATGTTTATGTGAGATGTTATGGGAGGTGTGGGAGGTGGGGAACATGGGAATTCTTGTAATTTTTGTGTAACATTTATGTAATCTAAACATTTTTTAAAGTATAAAAATAAATAAATAAATAAATAAATAAATAAAAATGTGGAAACATAACATGCCTGTTAGGTGCAGAAGCATGGAAGCATAGCATGCTTAAGAAATCCTGATCCGTCCAGGAGGATGACTGGAGAGTCAATGACGTGTAAGATTCCCCAAGGGAGGGACAACCTAAGATAGGCACAGTTGATGGGGACCATCAGGAAAATCAGAGGGCCTACAATGGTAGGATCCTCACCCCTCCTATGAGAGGGCAACTGTGGAGATAACTGCTTTGTTTCCCATGAGTCTTCCTGTACAGAGATCAGCAATTGACAGAACCCTAATATTGTCACAAGCCATCTTTAATATATAAGAATTCTAAAACTAAGATATTTTAGTAATAAATTAAAAAGGAGGAAATCATGGAGAACATAAAGAAACAGTATGCCTTTAAGAAGTTTCTGAAGCAGTGAGTTATGATAGGAAAAAATGCATGATCTGCATCCAAGCAGAAAACTGCCAAGGACAGTACATGCAAACAGTGGAGATGACCCAGACAAGACACATCGCTTCCCATGACAGGTTCTTGATAGTAACTAAGAAAAGATAAGTAGTCATGCTAAAAATATAATCATGAATTAAACAAACACATGCACAGTAATGAATCCTTTGCTTAACTTCTTGCAATAAAAGCCAGGATGGGAAGCAAGCCAGGGCTCTTCTCCTTTACGGTGGAGGGTCCTCTGACCCCATCTTTCTTTCATATAAATTTCATTTCATTTCATCTATGGCACCATCTTCACAGTACCTCTTCCAAAATCCCAACATCCATCGTATCTTTTATTCCTGTAAGGTCTGTTAATTTTCTTTGCAGGTTTTTAAATTGTGCTTTTGGCTCTCTCAGTGTCTTCTTAATATTCTTTATTTCTTTAGCCACATTTTCTTTAAATTCTTTGAAGTGATTTAGGAAAATTGTGCGAATATCACTGATTAATTGTATGAAATTCTGTATCTCTTCAGGATATTTGGTATGTTATTTTGGATGGGCCATCTCTTCCTGTTTCCTTATATGACTGGTCATTTTTTGCTGATGTCTAGGCATCTGAATATGTTGGCGAATTTACTCTGATGGCTAATTTCTCTGTCTTGCCTATTGTTATTTTTTCCACAGCTCTTCTTTGATATTTGGTTCAATTTATTCTCAGTATTTAAAATTGAACAACTTAACATTTCAAAATCAGGCCAGGGACTCACTAGTGAGGTGCAGGTTTTCTCCCAGTGTTTGGATACAGAAAGTATGAACATTTTTTGTCCACAAGCGAGCTCGAGGTTTTAGTCAGTGCACCTTTTCAAGGAAGTGCTTCAATGTTGGCTTTCCTGTGTTGAATCTCTAGATCAGAGATTCAAACCAGGCTTTGCTGGCCAAATTCACTGCAGAAATGCATCCTGGCCTCCCTTCCCTTTTCTCTTGAAACAGCTGACAGGGAGGAAGATGTGTGTTCCCCTTTCAGTTAGTTGGAGTGAGCGAGGTGTTTTAACCCAGCTTAATATGTTGGGAGTGGGGGAAGGGGGTCCTTCCCTGCTGCCATGAGTGCTTGGTAACTCATGTTTGTCATTTCTGCTTCTTGGTCTCCAGGCCCTCACCTTTGGGGGAGTTGTATAGCACTCTCCTATTCTGCTGACCCCCAAAGGATGTCCCTCAGACAGCTTTTGGCTCTTCTTCTGTTGTATTTGCATCTGTTTTTAATCCCAACAGACTTTTTAAGAAAACAAGGACAGTTACTTGATATTTTGTGAATTTTAAAATAACCAGTCCTTAAACTTTAATGCCTTTTCTCACCATGGTGCCAACCAACAAGATGTCTCAAATACTAAATAAATATTCATGGAGAAAATTCTCATAAGGCTGCTAACTGAATTAACAATAAATGCTTTATCCAAGAGAATTTATTCCAGTTGCTAGAGGTTATACACTGCCACCCTCTGCCCTCTTTGAGCATTGACAACTAGATATATTCAACTGCCTCCCAACCTGAACTTTAACAATGCCCTAGGTATTGTTTGTATACATGACAGAGGCATTTCCTTGTTGTGAGGCAGATGCTACATAACAGTTGCTAAAAACTTTTAGAAAACATATTTTCCTCTTGGGAATTATTTCTAGTGACCAAGACACTCCTTTAATGGGCTGGTCATTAAATTGCTAAGATATGCAAAGAAGTTGGCATATCATAGTCCCTATCACAGTCAGTCCTCTGGAATGGTGAGGGAACAAATGGTATATTAAACATAAGCTGTCTTTGGGAAGCTTTTCTTGAGAAATTGAAACTTAGCCTGGTATTATACATTGCCTAATTGTTACCTCCAGAAAACCTCCTTGTTGCTCAATGTGACCTCTATCTAAGCCAAACTCAGCATATAAACACACTACCTTCACCCTGATGTGGGACATGACTCCCAAGGATGAGCTTCTCTGCACTGAGGAATTATTACCAAGTACCAACCAGCAATGCATTTGGAAAAAGACCTTGAATCTCGAACAGTTAAAATGAATTTCCATATCTAAATCTCCCTTAGACTCCTCACACCTTTACTTCCAACAATTAGGTATCCTGGAAGAGTTATCAATGTATTAGAGCCCTTTGGCCGTGCTGGAAGGGACCTTACCAGATATTCTTAACTTCTGACACTGCAGTCAACCTAGAGAGGATTGAAGCTTGGGTTCACATCTCACAACTTAAAAAGGCTCCCACTTCCAAAGATTGGAGCTGTGATCAAACAAGGGACCTACAACTAAAATTTACTAAGATGAGAAAATAGTTGGCTTCATGAGGTGGAAAGCATCTGCCCAAGGTGATGGAACAAGGCCCCATTAAACCCACTGTTTTGTATTACTTACAAATATTATTGAATTTTTATTGTTTCCACACTCCTTTCCACACATTTTCCATCTTGCTTAGAAATTGCTACCACAAAAGATGTTTAAGCTGTTCTTGTTTGCCTCTTTATTCTTCCTTGCTTTTTTCTGGAAAGAATGTTATTCTTAGTTTCCTACAGGCCATTGCAAAAAAAAAAAAAAA